>JAUKPT010000622.1:0-18776 GCA_032273505.1 Nanomia bijuga
ACTACTACTACTACTACTACTACTACTACTACTACTACTACTACTACTACTACTACTACTACTACTATCAAATCTAAAATACCTCTTTTAAAGCCAATGTCACATTTTCAGAAAGCACCTCGTCAGTCATGTTGTAAATATCCAGGAATCAACTCATACACACACCCGAATCTTCCATTGAAAACTTATCTACCATATATTCATTTTTCCGTTTATATCCCTGGTGTATAAAAAATCATCAGTGACAATGGACAAACAATATTGTCTGTTTCACTGAAACTCATATTTGTTTATGACTTCAATTATTAATATTCGACAGTCTCGGTCATAAATTTAGACGACTTAACAGTGATTTTGTTCTTAAGAGTCTGGTTTGATGAGATGACCTAGATAGTTTACTCTTAAGGAGGTACGGCTTAAAGTTTTGTGAGATGATACTAGTTGTGCATATATTTGCAAGTAAATTTGTTTGTTTTGGAAAGAGTAAGGTCAGAATCACGCGAGAGATTGACTCTAAATTGTAATGATTGAAAATTAAAATCATTGCGCAGATGGTCTGGAGGTACCACTTTGTCTTTTGTGATATTATTATTAGCTATTGCCGTTAAAGTTGCATATCCAAAGGATTTGCCGTGTTGTTTGAATAACTGTTTTTATATTTCAATAAAATTAATGAAAAACGTTTTTGGTGTTACTAGACTCATTATTTTTTTTAACCATCAAAGTAGTTAAAGCTTGAATGAATACTGCAGAGGTGTTATGATTATCAATCATAAAAAGGGTCATAGTTTCAAGATTCATTTATTTCTCACAAATAGAAATGTCGTGTAAAAGGAAAAAAATACATAGTATAAATTTGCACATGCGAAAAATCATAAATATAACCTGTCTTAGATCGAGTTTGACTGTCTTCCTTATCTAGATAAATGGCTAAAGCTACTATCAACTGTAGGTGGGCACAACATAAAATATATACTGCACATTCTTTTCTAATATCAGTTGGAGTGAATCACAAAAGAATCGTTTGATACAGATCTTTATCATAAAAAAAAAAAAATAAGTAAGGGTGTGACCACGGAGATTTGGACGATGTGGGTGGACTGACTAAGATAAATAATTAAATCTTGAATAATTATTTCAACTAAATTGGATAGTCTTCGATCGTGTATTGATCAAGACGCCACCTTAATTTTATAGTTCTTCAGTATGAGCCTTTTTAACTTGAGTAATATCAATTGCGAAAGCTTTATTCGTATTGTGGATTACCGACACTCTTTTACGTACAGATTGTTTTGAAGGTACTCAAAACGTTCTTGTAGAACCTTGTAAGAACATTCGACATAGGTTGATAGCTTTCTATATAAAATACATAATTCTGCTAGTTTTTATAAGATCTGTTTATTTTCGGTGGGATGGGATCTTTATTTTATTTCCTACGTGAATAAGTTCACGCGTTAGTTGAGAAAAGATGACAATAGTATAGTTCTGACTGAAAGTTTGTTTTTATGTTGGAATAAAAAAAATAATTCTAGAAATAACTTTATTTCGTGAGAGAAAGCGATGAAGATGATGATTCAGTCAATGTATGCAATATGCTGAATAGTACTATTGTTTTTGGGCTCGTAGAGAATGGTAGTTCCTCCCAATTCAAGTCAAATTTCATATTCCATAAGGTACAAGGAAGAAACGGTCACGTAGTTTTGGTCAAATTGATCTACATTTCAAAAGGTTGATTGTAATGACTGTGATGACAAATTATCCTTCTGGCTATATAGATATTTTGGATACTTGGGTTCAAAGAACTATATTCTTTAAGTCGTCTCAGATAAATTAGATGTTACCATTTGGTGCTCTTAGAAGACCTATACACAAATTAGATATCTGATTTGGCATTTCGCCACTTTCTAAACGGTAACACCTGAAGACTTGGTTCATATTTAAGTTAAGTAAATTCGAACTTCCTTCAAGATATGGCATTTGTTAAATATTTTAGATGTTTTGACAATATTTGCAGTATTCTATTTTTTTAAATTCAATATTTTACAAAAATAACTGTTTTAACCCTAAACTATTTATACGAATAAGTCAAAAACAAATCATTTTTCTCTCATATGGGGAGAGAAGTGAGGGGTAAATCGACAATATTTTGTAAACGATGCTGTGAGATACATGCATTTTTCTGCAAGAAACAACTGAATAGCTTTTATCTTGTCATGTAACTTTCAACCAAGGCGTGTCATGTTTTCCTCTTTTGGGGGACTTTTAGTAAACATTTCAGAAAAATGTGAAAAATGAATTTCACAAGGTCATTTGTATTACAGTCTTGTGAGCCATTTTCGAGCTACTGATGATTTAGTTAGAATTATCTGGTTAGATATCGTTTGCAAGTTTCTATATATTCAGTTTAGTATTTCGTGAGAAATCTAAGATAATCCAGATGAAGTTTTGTAGACTCAACTACGTTCCAATCAATGTAATCATAAAATAGAAATTCAGTGCGAAACAAAACTTTATGTTGATGAAAAATTCTTAGACTTGGGGGAAAATTCCAATCAATGCTATTTTTAAACAAAAAGCTACTTTATGAGAGAATAGTCAAATTGATATCTCAAATTTCAAAACAAAATCAAAATTATGGATTCAACATCTTCATTCGACGAAGATTCCAAAGATAAATCAAGTAAATCTCAGTTTTTCCATATTGTAATATAATATTGATCCATGGAGCTGGAACGTATGGAAAGTATGTTTTGTCTATGATGAGTGTTACGTAACCTTTCGTGTATTTCTTCATGCATATATCAGATAACCAGTCTACTCCCAGCCAGATGATATTTTTCAAAATTGAGACTTCATGGAACATAGCGTGTACCAATGTCCATTTTTCTTCAGAGAAGAATTCATCTTTCTGGTTATCAGACATATCAGCAGTTGATGCGTGTAAGAAAACAAAACATCAGTCAAAAGCCGTTCGAGTATCAGATGTCCTGGCGTGTTGCATATGACTTGATTTGAGGGGCATACCTATATAGCAGGATGAATTAGAAAAGAACTGCATTTTTATTGAAGCTAAGCTTTCAAAGAATTTCACCTGCATGAAGAAACCGATGAAAAAATACAGATTTATCTCCGAAAAATATTTACACAGGCTATATATGCTGTCAGGGGCAGATATCTATTAGGGAAGTTTAAACTTTGTAAAAATCTCAATGTAAAGTAAAAATCATCACTCATGTCCAAAGAAAATACTTTTCTTACCAACTTTTTAACTTTCCCACCAATTGTGCGTTCATTGGCATATGTTGTCTCTTCATTGAACGACATACTGACCTATTTTAGCCACAAAAAATATTTTCAAGAATCAATTGTTGTTCGTCAACTCTATAGTCGTTTAAAATTAATAAAACCTTGATATCACAAATCGTTTAAATTTAAGTTTGTGATTATAATCAGTAGACTGTTTACTGATGACCCACAAAATATTTTCAAAAGTTTCTAGTATCAAAAATTCTTGAAACTTCGAGTTCGCGATTTTAATCAGTGGATAGCAAATTTTTATTTTGAACTTTTGAGATCATGGCTGGGATCAATTTTCATGATTCTGATTATCAACGTTTGCCGATATGATTTGTTTGTTATGTTATCCCATGGGGATTGGATCCGATTTGAATTCGAGCAGAATAGTATGAACAAATATCACACCAGTTGTCCAAGTTTGTACAGAGGGTTACGTTTACATTCACATGAAGAATTTGTAACTTTTGTTGTTGACAAAAAGTTTTAGGCTTTACCGACTACCATGGAAAAGGAAATAGAATTTCAATTTCAAAGAATATTTCTTAAAGATGACAGCTTCTTTCCAGAAAACAGTTCAGTAAGATTTTCTGTAATAAGAACATTTAGCCTTTGATCGGCCCAAAACATTCTAGAAACTTGTATAGTTGTCTTACTGGCAACGCACTTAGCATGGCCATGGGCATTCATTCAGTAAATTCTCACAAATGAAAAATATTTTCATGGGATGGGTACAAACAAAGTTTCAGTAAATGTGAGACATAACTGGGCAGATTTGTGTCAAGAAGTGGAATAATTTGTTGTGATCATATGCTTGACTTCTCCTCCTAAAGGTGTGATACAACCTTGTCTTCAAGTTGAGGAACATCCCAAATGATTGATTCTTTAGACATTATTTCCTGGATCAAATTAGTAAACGTGACAAGGTTTTTGCTTTGTAAAATTAGAATTGGTATCAGATGTTAAATCATCATAAAAAGGAAGTTTTTGAGAAAATATATAATATGTATAAAAGATGAACACGAGGGGACAAATTATTATGTTATGATTGTATACCATGGCAAGCCTTAAACAACCCCATCACCCCATCCTCTAAAGTTTCAGATGCAAAAAAGTCTTGATATCAACAAATAAAGTGGTTTGTAAATATACCTCTATAAAACGAGTAATTGCTTTTCCCTTCATCGTTGTAGAATAGACGGTCACGAAGTTTGAAAACTGAAGACGAAAAAGAGAGAGAAGAAAAAGAGAATAATAGCTTGTAATCCAATTGATACTTTAAGAAGGAGAACCTGAAGACACGAAATAGTTTTTGATACAACTCTTACCTTGATAGAGAAATGTCTTGTGTTTGTTCAGTTCTTGACCAATCAAAAGA
Organism: Nanomia bijuga; assembly: GCA_032273505.1. Taxonomy (NCBI): domain Eukaryota; kingdom Metazoa; phylum Cnidaria; class Hydrozoa; order Siphonophorae; family Agalmatidae; genus Nanomia; species Nanomia bijuga. Next base: position 4,673 of record JAUKPT010000622.1, read on the forward strand.
TATTTTGTAAAAAAGTACTAGAATAGCAAAGAAAAAAGCAAAATGAATTTCAAAATGTAAGAGGATTAACGAATTCTGAAACAAATTTCAATGAGAAATGAAAAGAAAAACACAAGGAAACAGTCAACGGTCTGAAAGCATTTGAAGAATTTTCAGAGGTAAAAGCAAAGTAAAGATTACTATCAGTTTTTGTTCTACACGTATTATTTCGCAATTTCCAAGAGACAAGAGAAACAGGTTTTTAATCTGGATTATAGCAAATGCATTGCAAAGGTAAAATATGTGACTCATCAAGTCAGGGCATGTCATCTTGCCATTATTTAGCATCCAAAATACAGTTCATTAGTGCGTTAAAAATAAGGCAAAACAGGTCAAATATATAGATTATAAAACGATTATAAAATTGAAAACAGTCTTATGGGGAAAACTAACAATATAGCTCATTATACTTTATAGGATGATTGTACACCATCATTTTCATTTTTCCCATCAAAATTTCCCATTAATCTATCATATTATGTGATGAACAGAACTAATTATAGAAAATAGAATATGACTCTTTTCCCCATTCTTCTTTTGTCATTTTTTCTTTTTCCATCATAAACTCTTACACGATGAGAAAATTGAAAGAAGACCTTTTCTTGATCTTAATACAAGAACAATCAGAAGTTATACAACATGTGTTAAGGAGTTTCCTAGGAACTCTCCTGCCGAAAAGATTTGATAAACAGAATACCAAGATGCCATGATTAATTCAGTTTGTTTTTTCAAAATCCGTACTTGTCCAGTGATTATTTTAGATGTAAGTACTAACGTCCATGGGAATTATTGATGAAAAGGATAGTAAACATTAATAGTCATATTACCAGTGAAAACTGAGATTGGTCAAACAAATTGAATAACTAAAAATGATTGAATCATTTCTAAAGTCTTATTCCATTCAACTAGAATGAGCTATTTTCTTGCTTGAAAAAGAGATATAAAGTCTACAATATTGGAATGTATATGCATGGAGAAGTTTTGGAAAAACGATATGATAGACTCAGGAACATTATCATAATTCATTTTATAGTTCCAAGAAAAACTATTTCTAAATCATTAAGAAAATTCTAAGATGAAAATTTAGATTGGATAGTGTCTGGATTTTCTTTTGGATTGATGGATAGTGAAACGCGTGTGGAAGTTGTTTTAACTTAATGACGTCCGATAAATGTATTGTTAATTTTATCGAAGACATATTAACATGAATAAATAAACAAATACGAAAACAAACAAAATCATATCAAATATAAAGCGGTTCTTCTTTCCAATAACAGGAAGTATTCAAGCATAAACAAAACAAAATTCACTTTGAAAAATTGATCTTTTTCATTTTTATTCATACAGTAAATGTCCAATAAATGATAGAAAATAATGATCTCACTCACACTTAAGTTTGATTAATAATCTGAAACACATATAGTCTCAAGTCGGTTTTCTCGGTTTTCTTGGTTCTTAAAAAAACTTAGAAATTCTTCAAAATCAATTTTTTTTTACTTCCTTGAAACTATCCATTCTAAGAAAAAAGGTTATACTTAGATTTTCTTTTTGGAAATCTTTTTCGATATCCAGTACTGATATTTCACACAAAGTAAAAAAGAGGAAGTGATTCTTACACAATGTTCAATATATCTCGTCGTGTCATCTGAAAATTCTTTTATCGTTTCCATAACCATACTTGAGTCCCTGACCTCCTCTAAATTATGACACTGTGCTCCTATTAAAAGTTCTTATCAACCTACATGACCTATCAATGCAATTCTATTCTAATTTATGAAAAAATTGCTCTTTTTCATGTACATTATTCCGTATTGTATACAAATCATTTATTAATATGAATTTTTTTTTATGATTACTTTTTCTTTTCTTTATATTTTTATATATATAAATATAATTTCATTGCATAAAATATTTTATTCACTTTTTTATTTCGCTTATTTTTTTATTATTAACACAGTACGAATAATTCCGTGAGATCGGTACATGACTATTGTTTACTCAATCTCAAGTGGATAAAGATATAAAAAGAAAAAATATTCAACTTAAGAAAGAGAAAATAAATGAGATTTCATTATTTCAAATTTTCATTATGGTATTTATTGCATCATATGTGAAAGCAATCTGTCGATTGCACTTGAGTGTTATCATAAGAATTAAGTGGCAAAATTAACTTTTAGAAATATATAAGCGGGGATTCTAGAGCAGATTTGTTTCCCAATTTTTTATTTTCTTTGTTGCGTGTAAAGAGAAATGAGTAATGAGAAATCTGTGTTATTCCTAATTTTCCAATTTTTCCATGACCTTAATCCTACATGATGCTGGTATTTTGTTAAAAAAAATGCAAAGAAAAATCTATGTATATGGTCTAATCTCTCATGTTATGATTTATTAAAGGTTTTCAATGACTTGTACTTGAAATTAGTTGCTTCGATGTTTTAATCAGGCGGGCTTCAAATTTTATCCATATGGTACGTCAAAGTTGAATTCAATTCAATTACTATGTATGTTTGCATATTATCACAGCTAGTCTGAACATAAATGATAAAAAAGATAAGCTATAAGACGATCCTTTTCAAAAGCAAATGTAAGATAAGAAGTGAAGTGAATAGGATTAAATTTTTCTTGAAACTGAATTAGTTCAATAAACATATATTTCCATCAGAAATATCAAGAGGGAAAGTGCTTCAAATCCCCGGGGTATGAGAAAGATATAATTTCAAGTAGAAACAAATGGTGAATCGATTGTTAATGATAGATAACCATGAACTGATAACGAATTCTGAGAATTTATATGGTTTATTAAATAGCAAACAAAGTTTCTCGAAAAACAAATCAAAACTAACTTAAGAATACACAAAATAACAATATTTTTAGCGGAATTTTGCGAGAAAAAAAAGACATATAAAATGAAAAAGAAGAAGAATGAACTACTCCCAAACAACATGAATATTCATTTGTAATATTGTTGGAAAAGGGAGGAAATATGTGTGAATCATGACATGTCTTCTTTCAATTCTATTGTATTCCTGTTATCTGATTCACGAAAAATCTCAACTCCTTGTCAGGGTCACGTTATCCATTAATAACAATAGAATAATAAATTTCTAATTTTCTTTTTTGTTTAATGATGAATAGAATGCTTTTGTTCTTCTTTATTTTCTCTTGTTTTTCTTTATTTTGACGTAAATGAATAATTGTCTCGTGTCATCTCAATGACTCAATTCATTGCGTGTTTATTTATAGAAGTCATCTTAATCGATACACCAATTCAGTCATCTTGTAATTTGCAATTAGTTCAAGCCATGGAGTACTTAACTACAGGCCATGCAGGTAAATTTACGGAAAGTACCTTCCTGGTATTTTCAGGGTAAATCAATATCAATAAAGAATGAAATTTTATCCAATCGCCGAAATAAATGGTTGAACATTCGTGGATACTTTTGAACTTTTGATTTCACCAAAAGTGACATGAAACACAATGAAGTATTGAAAGATCTGGTTTCTAATTTTGGCAGGGCAAAGGTAACAACTTAACCTACATTCGTTCCATTTTTTTATGAAAAACGGGGTTCGCATTCAAAAGATAATTAGAAACGTTTGTTAAAAATGAAATGAAATTCAAATCATATACCTTCTCATTTAACGATCTATCGGACGCTTAGGCAGACACATGGAAAAAAAACTTTTAGTATTTCTTCTTTGTATTTTATGATGTGTTTATAGTTTGTAAATTTCTTTTTATAACTCCCGTCCCTCTTAAATATTTTTTTCTTGACTGACCTCCACGTGGAATCGATTTTTTGGCAAAATATTGATCCATTTTCTTAGATCGTTGAACTACATATAGCCAGGTCATCATTACAACAGAAAAATTTAATGAATCAGTAAAAATATGATTTAAAAACCCATCTTATGAAGTTTCATTGGCGGGTTCGCTTTTTTTTTATACACCCTGTATTCATAATAATGTGATAAAAAGAGAGTTGTTTTTGATGATTTATATGTTTTGCTGAATACTAATTACCAAGACAATCTACTTTTTATTGTCGTTAATCAAGATATATAATACAGCAATTCAAGGTTTTGAATTATGTTTAAGCATTAAGCATATCTCTTTTCAACTGTCTATTTTTGAATGTTAAATTAGACAGAAGATTAACAATTTTTTCTTATATGAAACAATTCAAGGATTTAGAAGGAAAAATATTAAATAGTCAAAGTATGTCTTTCATTAACCATTTTTGGAATAAACAAAGTTGTTATGCAGCAGCTTAAATATAGTTAAAGGACCACCTAAAATAACTTCCTAAAATATTGTTTATGAAATCCTGAAGCTATTGTTGCCGGAATCAAGTTGCACCAAAGGCCCAAATACCCCACCTTTTCTTTTTCTTACTCAAACAGGAAGTAAATAAGACAGTAGACATTTAGAAATCCATCAACGGAGCAACCTAAGCCAATGCACTTACGTATTCACACATTTTCTCATTGCTCTTTAAAAGTTTACATGGACAGCTCTCGCAGTTCTCTAATGTCTGCCTTCCTCTCTCGACTATCTTGCCACGCGTCATGTTTATTTGTCTCTTCACTTCGTCTCTCTAAGCCTCGACTAAACTCTCTAAGCAGAAAAGCTGATTTATTTGAACTGTTTTAGTGTTCCTCTAAGGTGAATCCAATATACGGGTAGATTATTTCATTTGCATTTTCATTGTGGTTGCAAATTTGAATTGATAATAATTAATTTCCGATCACAGCGAATTCTCTTTGTGAATGTTAATATACTTAGAATAATTCAGTCGAAATAAAAAAAAATGTTTTTGTTTGTGCTTCTCCTTTTAATCCTTTCTTAAATTGGTTATTTCATTTTGTGACTTTGACATGAAATGAAAATTAATATCCGTCATTTGATCTTGTTATTCATCTAAACATGTAATTGATCAATAGAACCGTTTTAACTAGGAATGTCGATTTTTTAGTAGAAATGAAAAAGAAGATTGTACCAGAACATGAAAATATCCGAAAAAGAACAAAAAATTAACCGAAAGCAGAACATTAAGTTGTTATTTCAAGATTGTACACTGTTGAGATAACAATTGTGAATCTTTGATAATGTTGTACTCCATTAAAATGCTCTCTCATAATATTTGGCATAAACAGTACAATCAAAAATGAAATTTAGATGTATTATTCATTCTTCGTGTCCGAACCGAATTTGGTTCAACAAAAGAAAAGATCATTTTCTCACAAACAGTGTACGAGCTTACAATAAAATGTAGTAGAATAATAGAATAACCTTTTAAAACAGGATATAAATTGGACATACAATCACACAGGTCATGGTTCATTGCTCTTTGTAAGTTAAATTAGTGCAACATTTGGTATTACATGTTATTGCGTCCAAAGATTTCGAAAAAAAGATAATAGATCTTTTTATATTGCCAAACTATTCAATTGCCTTCTAGATGAAAACAGATTTTATCTTGGTTCAGCAATTTTTATCATTACAGAGATAAGATCGGAGCAAGGAACGGAGTAGAACTGAATAGAATTAACAATGAGCAGAAAATAATAAAAAAATCGAAAAGAATATAGATTAGACTTGGAGAATGCTAATTTGAAATCGAAATATAAAGGAAATATTTCTAGAAAAAACTATTTCTTTACCGAATCATGCATTAAGGTAATCATCTTCTTGCTCTTGCTACAGTCACCAGACCAAGACATGGAATAAATCATTTAGATTTTTATTATTCTCCCTTTCATTTATAGACCCATTTAATCCTTTTTTTCCTCTTCTTTTTTTTAACTCTTTCTTAAACTGGATTTATGTTTCTAGAACTAATGTTACGTCACACTCCGTATTTAAATATATTTATTAAATTAAATGCCAATTATTTATTTTGCTTCAGGAACTCTTTCTTCAGTTTTAAAAATAGATTATTCTATCAAAATAAATCAACATAAATTTTGACAAGAGATATTAAGAACATGAAATGGTTTTTCTATTTAATTCTAAACTACTTAAAAAAAGATTATAATTTTGAAATTTTTATTTTTTATCTTTTCTCATCCTTTTCTCATGGTCGTGAGTAATAAGTGATTAGGCTTTGCCTTCAATTTAGAAATTATTCTTAAATATGCCATTTGATTGGTTGAAATCTACATTATGAAGATTCTGATTGGTTCGCTTAGTAATTTAAGTTCTAACAAAACATAAAACCATGAAATTGTAAATCAAACCAATCGGATCTTTGATGATATAGCTTCCCACCCACTCCAATAGGGCGATAGCAACTTTTGCAGACAGTCTTTTCTATGGTTAGGAAGGTTTGACGCAGTTTCGAAAAAAAAAGATAATTTTTAAAGTATTTCCTAAATTAATAAAAAATTATTCTTTATCTGTTTGTTACGTCAAGTGTTGGTAAGTACCAGGTCAAGGACCTTAATTAAGCCAAAAACAATGTGATGGTTTCCATCACTTCTTTACGGGTGAAGTCGTTGCCCACTAAACTAAATATAGTAGGTCATGGCTTATGGTAGGATAAACAAGACAATGTTTTCTAAATACATTTCTTTCAAATTCTCTCCGGTTGAATATATAAACACCTTGACCCCTGACAACGTCGCATTAGAACCACATTGTCCTAACTGTATTTTCAAATATGTTAAGACTCGTACTAAAGTCTGTTCATGGTTGCTCATAGAATATATACTTAACAACTGCAAGCTGTGGTAGGTCTCAATAAGGTGTTACTTTACTCGTCAAACATTGCGTTAACTCAAAATTTTACTTTAACATCTGTCCCGGGAAGTTCCAATTCAACTCACATGTTGATTGACTAAAACACGTTAGAACAATGTGGTTCTAAGGCGACGATTTCTGGAGACATTTCTATGAATAATTTTGGATATCAAAAATATTTCCTGAAATCAGGGTACATAATCATGTCTGTTATATTTTAATAGAAAAACAACAGGAAATAAAAACAGGAGAAAAATTGAATGGAAGGGGAAGGGGGCATTGGGACAGAGTATTTATTAGTGCAGTTGACCAATAAATAATATAACAGACAGAATGATTCTTTGGAAAACACGGAACAATGAATTCCAGATTCAAGACTTAATGAGATTGTTTACAAATTAAAGGTAAATTTGATTGGTTGCATCATCATAACTCTGATTGGTTGGTTCCAAAATGTCACTATTTGATAAATAGTCAAAGCTTAAATGATATAAATGTTTTTTAGTGGACCAATCAGATTCTTGGTGATGTTATTCTCAACCAATCAAATGGAAAATACCTATACTTTGTAGACAGTCTTTTGAAACATGGATAAACAAAAATAAAACTTTTTTGTAATTTAAAAAATATTTTAAGAACAACAAGAATTAAGTACAAATCGAAATTCAATAAATAAATTAACACAAAATATTAAATGAAATTTAATTACCTGCAGGAATTTGGAGATTTAAAGATTTTCCCTTTCCATCTGATTAAAACTGAAGAAATGGATTTTTCATTAATCAAAATAATGGTTTGTTTTTCCTCTTTTTGTGAATGCCACTGGAGAGGCACTAAATGTGGCTTCTAATGCAATGTTTTATGGTCAAAATACTATAGAATGTAAACAAAGACAGCATATGTAGAGGAAATACAATAAGACATTTAGAAAGACTTTCATTTACGAATACTGTTGTAAAAACTTGTCTCCAAATAACGTGGGCAGGAACTCAAAGGATTCAAAAGAAGGAATGTGATAATAAGTTTCCTAAGTGAAAATTGTGATGGTTTTTACAATGGCACTGTTAAATACTGTGCAAATTGACAGGGCTGAAGTATTAATTCTTCATAAATATTACCAAATTCAAATTTAATCTATTAATTAAGTTGTATCTCAAGCAACCCATAAATAACAAGCATATGTACAACTAAGGGACTGTCTACAAATTTTAACTATTTGATTGGTCGAAAGTTACATCATCAAAAATCTGATTGGTTTATTTCAAATTGTTATTATTTGATACTTCGTCAAAACTAAAATTAATTAAATATCTTTTAAAAGAATCAGATTTTTTTGATGTAATTTACTACCAATCGGACAAGTCTGTTAAGTCTATGCTAAGCCAATAGTATGCTAAGTCAACTTTCAGACAAAATTTTCGACAGACAAAATTTGAAGCACCAAGCCAAATTTTTGGCAATTTTATTTCTTAATTTTTTGTCTGATAAGGTTATCTTAGCCATAATTTGCAGACGATCCCTAATATATGTATATAGATATATTATATAAACTCCATATAAAAAACATTTGACATTAAACGCCAAACAACAACCTGGGAGAGTAGAGAATGAGTATTTTAGTTAACTTGAATTTGATTGGTCTGAAGAACGCAAAACACATTAGAATCATTATTGATCAAATTCAAGTTAACTAAAATGCTCAGTTTCAATACTTTTAAGAATTCTGCTCAAAAGTACAAAAATTTCATAGAAATGCGAGTTTTAAATGCATTATTTGATAACTTTCTAAGATCCAACCTATTATTCGAAACGGTTAAGCAGTTAAGACATCTTTACTATTGAGACTCAAAATTACTGAATTTTCGAGAGTTTTCGTAATTCTGAACCTAAATAGACATAGAAATCCAAAAAATAATATAGCAAGTTATCGCTTGTTAATACTGAAATATAGACATATAGGTCTATAAGAAAAAAGTATAATAAATGATAATAAAATGCTGCCCGCCTGCATCATTTATTTTTAAAAAAAGGACGATAAACTCAACAGGCCTTATAAAATAACAGGTAAATAATTTCTTGTTTCACAATTAATGGGCTCAAAAATAAATAGTTAGACTTAAATAGTAAACAAAATCATGAAATTAAAACAAGAAAAAGCAAACAATTGCAGAAGCTCATTTGATAATAAAATGTTCAAGGTGGAATAAGTGTACCTTAAGTGAAGAAAATGTTGCAAGCACAAAAAATCAGGAAAGTCACAAAAATCTATTCAAGACTTTTTGCGAGAAAAGAAATAAATGTATTGTTTTATAAACATTTTCTATTATGAGAAACATTTTTATGAAGAAACTAAATGTTGCAAAATTCATGACAACTTGCTTTCTGATCAGAAGTATTTCTTCTCTGAAAAGGGACTGTCTACAAATTTGCTACTAAATTTGCTACTTGATTGGTCGAAAATTACATCATCAAAAACTGCTTGGTTTAATTCAAATTGTCATCATTTGATACTTCGTCAAAACTAAAAATAACTAAATATTTTTAATGAACCAATCAGATTCTTTACGATGTAATTTAAAAGCAATAATCTGATAAATTTGTCATAATAAACAGTAAGATGAAATGCATCATCATACGGGTGGTCAATACATAAATAAAAATTAAATAATCATATAAATGGAAATTATGGATTCTAGAATATTAGAAAAAAACCTAAGAGCTCGTTCAAAAATATTGAATGGACTACATGCATAGACAACGGGCCAAAAAACGATGAAAAGTAAAATCTTTGAACATATAAATTTTTTGAAATAGAGAACAAATTTCTTGTCTAATTGGTTGAAAATGACATCATCAAGATTTTTGAATTTTCATTTTTAGTTTCAACAAATTATCAGATGATGGCATTTTTATTTGAACCAATAGTGATGTTTTTTCTAACAAATCAAATAGAAAACTTATCATTTGTAACCAATTCAAAAACAACATTGTATCTCAGCCTCTGCCACATCGTGAAGTCTATAAACATGAGATTTCAGATTACCCTTTGTTGTAAACTCTTTCGAACAGAATTGGCAATTAAACAATTTCTCACGTGTGTGAAGCTTGACGTGTGTCGCTAAACTACTTGCTTGACTGAAACTCTTATAACATATCTGACATACAAACGGCTTCTCGAGGGTATGTGTACGTATATGGTTCCTTAAATTCCCTTTGGTTGTAAACATTTTATCACAATAATCACACTCAAACATATTCAGTTTTGTATGGATTTTAATGTGAGTGCTCAAACTACTATTTTGGGTGAATGATTTATCACATATGGTACATGTAAATGGTTTTTCTTGGGTGTGTGTTCTCATGTGTGTCTCGAGGTATGCTTTGGTTCGGAACGGTTGACAACATACCGGACATACTACACAGTCTTCTGTGAAATGTATTTTCGAGTGCGTGTCTAAACTCGACGCTTGCGTGAATCGTTTATCGCAGATTTGACAACTGTAGGGTTTATCCCCAGTATGGATTCTCATATGTAGTTGTAACGATAACTTCTTAAGAAACTGCTTCTTACAAACACGACAAGTGAACACCTTTTTAATATCATGTTCATCTAAATGTGTCGTTAAAGCATCATTATTGTTAAAACAGAGATTACAAACGTGACATTGAAATAAGCTTGTATGTATCCTCATATGAGCAGAGAGATACCAATGTGCAGTAAACGTCTTGTTGCAAAGCTCACATATAAAAGGTTTCACATCCACAGTAGGAGTAATTGATGTTGTTGAACCATCATTTGCCTCTTTTTTTATGCTAACATTGTCATATATATATTCAAATTGTGATTGTGTAATATGCCCTTTAATATGCCGTTTCAAATTCGTTTTTGTTGAAAATGTTTTACAACAGACATCACATTCGAGTTCGTTTACTAATATATTATTATCATCTTTTTTGTTATGTTTTTTCTTGCCCCATCCCCTCGTCTTCTTTGGAAGGCTTGCAGTTGATGCTTCTCGGTAGGGTGTATTGAAGGTTATCCAAGAATTATCTTGATCTAGGAGGTATTCATTATTTTCCACAATCATGTCATCATCTCTTGTTATTATTTGATTAATTTTCTAGTCATTTTCTAAACAGAAGATGTTGAAAACAATTACTCTTAAATAGCTAATAAATGCGAGGGGATACATATTAATTTCTCGTTTATTTTCCAGAGCTTTAAAATTTAAAGAACATTTTTTTGAGAAATATATTTTTCTTTGATAAATTTGGTATTTCAAAGTTATGTGTTGAAATTTTCATTATTTTTTAAATTCTGACTCCCTTGTTTTCTCATAAGGACCCCATATAAGGACCTCCTATCTCATAAGGACCCCCATATAAGGACCTCCTATCTCATAAGGACTCCCATATAAGGACCTCCTATCTCATAAGGACTCCCATATAAGGACCTCCTATCTCATAAGGACTCCCTTTTTAGAGTCATGGCGGCTAGGTTAGACCAATAACTTTAAAAGTAATACCTACTGTCTTTCTGCTTTTAACATAAAGCATCAAATTTGGCACTTAGGTAGGCAGTGAAAAGCTTGGATTGCATGTGCGTTTGTGCCCTTTAGCAACAAAAAAGGAGCTTTTGGTTTGCTACAGATTAGTATTTTAACTAAGAAAAAACACAAAATTTTCAATTTTTGTTTTTATACTTTAATTGACATGAATTACAAAAAAATAACCTTTTACAATAAGTATAAAACTAAAGACTAAATTGAGCCGTTTCCATCTAAAATTAATGGTGTCATAATCACAATGATGTATTTAGTAAAAGTTAGTGGTATTTAACATCACTCATATTAAGTAAGAACAAATGAACAGGTAGGTTCATTTCAATTGAGATAACATCAATTGATAAGTTGGTACCTGATAAAACACTGAGCAGACAGCATCAGACAGTAAGGCCTTTATTCATAAGGCATTCTCTACAAATCATAGGCAAATTTGTCATTTGATTGGTCGAAAGTTACATCATCAAGATTTTGGTTGGTTTCTTTAGAAGTGGAGTTACCATTTTCAGTTTTAATAAAACATCAAATGATGACATTTTAGAATGAACCAATAATGTTCTTGATGATATTATCAAAATCTTTTAGACAATTAGTTTGTTGAAATAGTTCAAACATACAGTGCAACAAGGAATATAGATACAGACAAAGTAAGCAATACTATTTACATATTTTACAAATTTTTACACCCTCACAGTATCATTATCCAAACAAAAGATAACTGGTGTTTTGAATTTGATTAAAATGTAATTAGAGATATAGGAAAATTCATACCTACCCCTAACAAAAGTCCTCTAACTTCTGACAGGGGGATTCAATTGACCTAAAACTTTGCCAAAAGGTCTTAAACTAAACAAAACTAAAAGAATTTTTATTTTCATTTCTTGAGTTATTAAACTTGGAAGGGTGTGCGTTTATTTGACATATTTCACATTGTTTCGTTAAGTTATATAGTTATTTAATTATATGTTATATTGTTCAAGTTAATTATGTCAATCTTTATATCTTTTTCTTTCTTTCTTCTTGATTCAAGTCATATTTATCTTATTTTCATCAATTTTCCACTATTTTTCTAGTTTTAAAATTTTTTTATTTCATTTTAGTTAAATGTGTGCAGTGATGATAAGTCAAGTCCCTAAGAAAAAAAATCCTTAATAAGGATAAATAAGGACCAGCTTTTTAAAAAAATAGGTTCTAGATAAGGACAAAATTTTCAGAAAAATGGAAAAATAAGGACCACATACGTTGTTTAGAAGTCCATCACTGAGTCTACTTAAAAGAAACTTTAGAATGTACAAAAGCATGAGAAAAATTTTAAAGGTAAAATTGTTTTAATGTACTGCTAGAAAGATTTATATATATTTTCTCTGTAAGTGATAACAACTTTTTATCAAAATAGGTACTAAATATACCACTTTTGTCTGTTTTTCCTGAAAAGTCATAATTAAGGGCTTTCCTTAAAAATAATGACAAAATTGTCATTACTGTGTGTGGTTAAAATGCAAATTGTTGTGTTTACATATTCTTTAATATCAATAAATCTAATTACCCCTAATCGATTAACACTTGGAAGAAACGATGATGGAAGTCCTATTGGTGGAATACTTGTAATAACACAACAAAATATTTTTAAGACATCTTCAAAGTTTTGTTTAGAAATTGGTTAGTTTCACATGTGCTGAAACTTATTGAACAACCTAAATGGTTTAAGAATGATTATAAGTGTAATATGATTTTTTCTGTCACATTTTGTTATAACCTCCGAATGAAGGATGAGAATTTTATTTTGTATTTTATTTTTATCATTTTCTTAGGTCCGTAATGAAAATCTGTGTAGTGTTGCTTTTTTTTAGGATTTTGTTTATGTTTAGATGCCGTAAAAGTATGCGCACTTACTTTAGGTACCTAAAATATTTAACTAACAGGGCTGAAAATAAGGGCGCATCAAACGTCAATGACATGTCACTTTTAGATTTCGACGCGCCAAATCAAAATTCACTTTTTTTCTTGATTTCACATAATATTAATGAAGTGTTGGAAAAAATAAAAATAGCAACAATCCGAAAGGCAACTTCTTTCTCCAAGATGGTGATCCGAGACAAAATTCAAAAGTTGTGAAAGACGACCTTGTTCAGCTAAAATACAATTGCTTTTCAATCCCTGCTCACAGTCCAGACATAAACCCTATTGGAAATTTGTTTTATCTTGTGGATTTGGCTTTACGTAAAGGTGCTATTAAACGAAAAATAATAAAAGAAACGAAGAATGAATTCACAGTTAGATTTCCCTGCAAAAAAAGTTAATGCAATCATAGATTCGATGCTGAAACGTATGATGTTGATTATTCAAAATGGCAGAGAACGGTTGAAGTATTGATGTAATTGTTAAATTTTGATATAATTCAATGTAACAGTAACAATATACCCCACGGTATACCATACATATGGTAAAATATAAAGGTATATCGATGCAAGATATTCCATTTATAAATAGCAGTTTTGAATGCCACTAACAGTATACCCCCATATTCAATAAAAAGTATATACAATTATTTTATCATCAAAACAAGTGTATACTGTTGCTTTACACATCGTCGGTGCCATAACGAAAGGACCAATCTCAAAATTCACCTTTTTGATCTTCGTTAAACATCCCTATAATCTGCTAGAAAGCTTCATGAAAACTTTATGAGAAAAAGGCCAATATCAAGATTGGTCTTTTTGTCATAACTCATATTGATATTGGCCTTTTTCCATGAAGATTT
>JAUKPT010000623.1:0-18773 GCA_032273505.1 Nanomia bijuga
TCAATAAGGTTTTTGAGGAAAATTGCAAAACAAGCCATACAAGCTGTAATTGGGATGATTTTGATGACAGTATGCAAAATAATGCTAAAGTCAGCAAAAAATATGCTGACAGTCAGCATTTCGATGATTGATTTTTGAAGTTTAAGGTTGGAAGAGAATACCTACCACGTTTAAGACTAATTGGAGCAATATTAAAGAAAATAAGTAGGGGGATAATTTTACCCCTCTCATTAAACGACGTAGGATAAATTAGGGTTAAAAAAGATCAAACCAATCGTGAACTATTCAATTATTTGTAAACACACATTTTCATGTTCATTAGATAGTGCGCAAAATCTTTAAGTAAAAGCCTTCATTTTTCAACTATCTGATATGTAATTCATGTAAAATGTACAAATGATATGTGATTTAATATTTCAGTCACATATTGAAAATATTTCTAACTTTTTCTTTCTTAAATCCGAGTTATGAAGAACCTTGAATTAAGAGGGCATTTTCACAATGATTTCTCATCGCGGGTCAAGAACTCACCAAAACAAAATAAACATGATATATAATTCTAACGACTAGATGGTTTCAAACAAAAAAAAAGTGAAAACACTTACTTCAATTTTGTTAAAATTTGTATCTAGTTTCAATCAGAAAGAAGGCAAAGAAATCTTTGAATACAGCATCATATAATTATTTTCAAGATTAATTACTTTTCTCCGGAATACAAAGAGTGTAAAAAAACGTAAAAAAAGTAAGACGAAACATAGATCAAATATCTTACCTGGACATGGGTCTGAACTGCATGTCCGCACAAACACCTCATCTTTGGCTCTTTTGGTGCTACCATCAGATAAAAGACAATCCAGTCCTCCGTGTGCCGAAGGTGGGGAGTCACAAGAGCGAACTCGATCTTGTCTCCCTCCTCCACAGGTGACAGAGCATTTAACAAATGAAGACCACTCTCCCCAATTTCCATTGACTGCAAAGAGAAAGTTTCAAAATCTTATCGCAATTTGCTTAATTAATTTCGTTATTAAAAGCACTTTAGCAATAATGATTTTTTTCTTTCTTTTTCAGCATATCAGCAGTTACGAGAAACGCGAATGCAGCAGACGAGAGAAAAAAAAAGAAGAGAAGCAAAGACTCAGTATCCGATAAAGATGCGGGCGCGCTACAGTTGTACTTCTTGCAGGCAGCAAGAAGTTAATATTTAAAGTATACCTGTGCAGACAGCTAAATATTTGCAATAGATTGGTTAGAGTAATTTAGATTAATTTATTAACCCTATCTCGGTTGAAGGTGGGAATGGTGCAGAATCCACTCCCTTACAGAATAGCCGTCCAGAGACGAAATATATTGACGAAATCTTTTTTAACCCCCTTTTTCTTCTACCTGAACCATGCTTTTTCATTCTACATAGTCTAACCACGTTAAAATTGCTTGTGGTTAGAAAAAAAACAAATATTTTAACTCATTGTCTTCAAATTCCCGAGAAATCGTCGAAAAACGCTCAAAAACCCAAACCGAGGTAGGGTTAAGTAGAAGCGTTTTACTTTGCAATAGTGTTTTTGATTACGGAACGGATTTTGCTATTACTAAGCTTGTTGAGCATTATCAAGTTAAGATTTGTTATTTAGCAAATTGCAAACTGACGGAATTTAATTGCTGGATTACAGAAGCATTTAGCGTAAAAGGACTTTCTCTTTACTATTACGTTATATTAGCAGAATAGGTAGCAGATTATTTATTAGTTTAATCGCATCTAAAGAATTTAATTTAGTTACAGTAAAAAGCAGAGCTAATTCGTTTTGCATTATTGCAATAAATGATATCTGAGTGAAAAGCATCTAGAATTTATAAATTGCAATTTAAAGGTTAAATAGAATTTCAAAGGAAAGCGGAAGAAAGCGTAGGAAAAGAAGATTATCAGCGAGAAAGTGTAAAAACTTAAACATAAGATATCACGTTACAGGGTTAGGGGATTGGGAAAATTTTCCTAGAACTCAAAACAGTTTCTTGAACTTTTTATCATACTAACTTCCTGGTCATCTGTCAATAATAACTATTGATATATAGCAAATTACCTAATTCATAATGTATACTTTCTAATAGCTGAATAGCCTATTTGCGTATACCAATAGATCTAATGCACTGCGCTTGGTAAGATAGTCATTATTGACACTATCACATAATAGCTTGAGATAGCAAAGTAAAGATCACGAAAGGAGTAATTACGGTCGGGAATCGGTCCCGAAACGCAATAAGTAGAAGTAAAATCGATTTCCGTTATACCACGAACAATACGAAAGATAAAGAAATACGAAGAAGAAAATTAGAAGATTTAAGACGGTTAGATAGAATTGAAAAATTTCCGTATTTTCTTGATCCATCGTAATTGCTTCCATATGTCATATGTTTGATGCGAATCTTCTTTCAGCTTCTTTGCATCGAACAGTAGTTCAAAAAGTGAACAACTCTCATTACGTAAAAAATCAAATAATATGTTTCGATTGTTTGTCCGTAACCTTTTTAAGATTCTTTAGACAAACGATAACATTTTCGTTGTGACGGTGGTGTTTATAAGGTGTGTCTGTTTCGTTGGATGACATGACATTGTCACTTTCAGGGAAATACAATTTTTCCCTTCGAGGAAGACAATAAGAGTGCATAGTGCAACGTTGGTGAATTTGGAATTAATCATGACCCATGTGCAGTTGAATTTTATATGAATCATGAACCACGCAATTGACGTCATAAATGACTGATGGTGCTTTTGTTTGTGTTGGTACATACCTGGACAAGGTGCTTCATTGCATTCCATGTCTTCACTTTCTTCTTTAGCTCGTTGATCAGTGCTACCTGTAATAACACAGTCCAAACCACCATGGGCTGATGTAGGGCTATTACATAAGCGAGTTCGTTCCTTTCGTCCTCCTCCACAGGTCGTGGAGCATTGTGTGTAAGATGACCATTCTCCCCAGTTGCCATTAACTGTAAGAAGATATAAAAGTAAGATGCATTGATGCAAATATCGAATGAATTGTTGTGTCTTTTAGTCTGTAAAATGAATGATAAGGTTGTTAATGTGCGCGAGGGGTATAAGTAGAGAAGCGGAATGCAGAATAAAACAAACACAGTGCTTGTCTAAGTAAGTTAAGGCATATCTAAAAAATCAATTGCTCAGATTGCGTGTTCAATAATTTGTAAAAATAAATAAATGAATGGATAATTTGATAATGAAGCTCTATTGTTACGGGGAACCATTATGAAAGTTGAGTGAAAAACTGCAGTTAACAAAAGCATAATTTTAAAACGTTTATGTCTTTTTTCATCTAAACGTTTTTAAACGCTTATGATAGATTGAATATAAAACTTAGCAGTGGAATTGATATGAATATTGATATGAATCGAATTTCCCTTTAAAGTTTTGACATACGACGAGATGAGTGATGGTTTCAGATTATATGCTGAAAAGTCAAAATATTATAATATGAACTGTTATGGATGAAATGGTCCCGTGAAGTTTTGACATACGATTTGATATTGATCATGAATTTATTGAAAATTGATCTAATTTAATTCCCTTGAATTTACCTGGACAAGTGGATTTTGAAATGCTTTTGATAAAGTCATCTGAAATCAATTCATCAAATGATGCAGCCGTGTAATATTTGCCAGTATCACCAGCCATATGTTCCAATTCTTTTACATCGACCTGTGAACCGATACCGATGACAACTAAATAAACACCAGCTTTCCTCAAGTCTTCAGCTGGGACTGCTGGATCAATGAAACCGGCTTGTTCTGTTTGAGCACCGTCAGTTAGTAAAATTAGTATTTTTGGAATACCGTCTCTCGCTCCGTTAGTTCGACTAAACATTTCTGATTTAGCGTGCTGTAAGGCTTTATCTATTCGTGTTTGATAACCCATCAATGGAATGGCATCAACTGCAGCATTAAATGAAGCTGTTGTAGTGTGATCAGAAAATTTGATGCTTAATCTAGACCATGAACTGAATGTAAGAACACTAGCCCTAACATCATTATTTGTAATGTCAAAAGATGCAGCTAATGTCTTTAAGAAATATTTTTCGTCACTGTATCTATCTTTGAGTGAACCGGATGAATCGAGAATGAAGCCAAGATCTGCAGAGCGTGCAGCACAAGGTACTGAAATATGAAATTAAATATTGATTGTTAAATGTGTTGACTCTAAATACAATGATTATTCTATTTTAATGGTATTCTTGAAAATGAAGACTAAATGAAACAAATATGGAGTAATATTGAGTTGATTAGATAAGACGAAAAGTGTACTAGTTATGACTAAAATTGAAACAGTAATAGGACGATGAACTAACATTTCTACTAAAAAAGATTGCTTGATGAATTTTGAAACATTGTTGTTGTTGATGAAGAGAACAGACGAAATGGTTTTGATATGTACATTGCCAATAAGATCTATACTGACGATTGAGATGCAAACGAGCAAACCAGTATAACATTCATTTGAGAGAAGTACAACAAATGATTAAATTGAATACAGATGAGAACGATGAAGATGTATGATTGTACTTTCTCTCTTACAAACATCTTACCTGCGCAAGCCCTGTCATTGCAGGTTGCTGATTCTATTTCCTTTTTCGCTCTTTGATCAGTGCTTTCAGTAAGTAAGCAATCCAAACCACCATGTGCAGATGAAGGGTTGTTACACTGGCGTATTCGGGTTTGCTGGCCTCCTCCACAGCTGACAGAACATTTGTTGAAGTCGGACCACTCTCCCCAGTTGCCGTTTACTATAAAAATAAGAGAAATAAAAAGTAACAAGATGTATTAAGTGTGTAGAATATTGATGTTGATTGCGATAGTGCAAACTAAATGCGATTCAATTACATGAAAGAAAATACATATTACAGTACTCCGAGAAAGTATTCGAAAAACATATCTGTAAATAGATGGTACACCGTTAAGGTAAAGGCGTATGTACAAACCGTAATGATTGATTAAAGAGTCCTGAGGAAATCGTTAGACAAACTGAATATTAATTTTAGAGAGTATCAAAATTAGAATATTGATAATTCTTCGTAATAGATACCTATTTCTCTTGAAACGATGATGTCTGTAATGGAAAGATTGCACTGAACTATGGCAAAAAGAGTCCATTATAATGATTCATGATAACATACAGTGTGAACCCTGCTAAATAAGCATAGTTTGATACCATGAAGTTGCATTTTCCCAAACTAAATATGGTGTTTCAAAATGAGAAAGAGATGTTACGTGAGGTAACAGATAAATGTGGATAGAAATATAATGATGAATCTAGGTGGTTTGGCATGAATCGTGAATTACGTGATCAGTTCGTTTACCTGGACATGTAGATTTTGATATACTTCTAATGAAGCCATTTGATATCAAGTCGTCAAATGATGCAGCCGTGTAGTATTTCCCAGTACTACCTGCCATATGTTTCAATTCATCAACATTGATTTGTGAACCTATACCTATGACTACTAAATAAATGCCAGCCCTTCTCAGCTCCTCTGCTGCATGAGCAGGATTGATGGAGCCGGACTGTGCACCATCAGTTAATAAGATGAGTACCTTTGGGATACCATACCTTGCCCCATTTCGACGACTAAACATTTCTGACTTAGCTAACTGCAATGCCTTGTCAATTCTTGTTCTGTATCCCATTAATGGAATAGCATCAACGGCAGCATTAAATGAAACTGTTGTAGTGTGATCAGAGAATCTAATGCTTAATTCAGAGGATGAACTGAAGGTGACAACACTTGCCCTGACGTCATTGTTCGTGATATCGAATTGTGATACTATTGTTTTCATGAAGTATTTCTCGTCGTGGTATCTTTCTCTAAGACTGCCAGATGAATCGAGAATAAAGCCGACATCTGCTGATATTACAGCGCAACCCACTGAAATATGAATATTTATATTGATGAAATACCAATTAGATGGTTGATAATGTATGAATATTGATATTTCTGATTGTTTGACTGGTTAAAAGAGTAACTGATTTCGAATGGCTGATTCAATTAAACTTTTGTTCGAGCACGCTCGAATTAAGTCAAGTCAAGTCAAGTCAAGGCAAGCTAAGCCATTATAAAAATCAAAACGATGAGGAAATATGTCGTTGCATTGAAAACCAGCAAAATATCATGATTGAAAAAAGTAAGTAAGCCGAAGGCTTTTTCTGTCACTTTTACTACTACCCTTACCTTCGCGTTAAGTCCTTAATACAGAGTAAAAAAGCATGGGGTATACCAGTATTAAGTTCCCAGTCAGGATTCGAACCCAGAAATCTTCGTTCAGCGAGCAAACATTCTACCATTGCGTTTTAAATAAAGAGTCCTTGTTGAGGACTACTGAAGAAAAAAATGTTTTGAGCAATGGTCAATCAGGTCAAGGATTTGACATGGAGGTTAATTGAACTAAGTATGATAATAACTTCTAATAGATTGATCAGATGCAAAACAGGCTGGAGAATGTAATGAGATAAGCAAAAAAATAAAGAACTAAAATATAAACTCAAAAAAAGAGTGATGTGATGTAAAACACAGATTTAAAAAGACTTGAATAATTTGAATAAAATGAGTGATGTGAAATTTGATTGAGTATTTGTAAGTAGAATTCTTATATTTGGAGCACTGGAAAGCATCTTACCTGCACATGTAACATCATTACAAGTTGTAGATGACATTTCATTTTTAGCACGTTTACCAGTTGAACCTGTCAATAAACAGTCCAAACCACCATGAGCAGATGGAGGGTTGTTACACTGGCGAGTTCTTGTTTGCTGGCCTCCTCCACAGGTGGCAGAGCATTCAGTGTAGGTAGACCACTCGCCCCAGTTGCCACCAACTGTTAGATAGAAAATATAAAAATATTAGAATAGATTGCTAGGGATCAATATTCATCCTTTACATGTAAAAGAAATTGTAACTTATTTGAATACAAAATACTACATTTTTACCTTCTAACCCAGAAATAGTATTGAACACTGTTAAATAAAATAGATGAACACAATAGTTTGTATTGTTTATTTAAAATGTTATTATATTTAAAAGTTTCTTTACTTGAAATACTTTATTGGATGATGCCCCAGTAGGGATAATCCTCTTACAAGAAATGTATGATATAATATACCAAATGGATTGATGAACTAAATGGATTGATTTCAGAATACCAGAATAACAGCCCCGATGATCATAATGATGGTCAATGACGATTAAAGAAGAATATGAAACGAAAACGATCATGGAATACATTTCTAGAAGAGGAACACATTTTCACATATTAGTAACGTCCTCTACTAGAAATTTGCACTAGTGCATAGTATTAAGCTAATTATAATGATTCAATACGTGAAGATGGTTGAAATATATTAAGTGAACCAGATGGTTTTTAACTCTTGATTTATATGATCAATTTGTTTACCTGGACAAATCTGTTTTGAGATGCTTTTTACAAATTTATCGGAAATCAGCTCGTCAAATGTTGCAGCTGTATAATATTTGCCAGTGTCACCTGCCATGTGTTTTAACTCTTCAACATCGACCTTAGTGCCAATACCTATGACAACTAAATAGACACCAGCCTTTCTCAAGTCTTTTGCTGCATAAGCAGGGTCAATAGAGCCTGTTTGAGAGCCATCAGTCAATAAGACGAGTAATTTTGGAACCCCATCTCTTGCACCATTCCGACGACTAAACATTATAAATCTAGCTAATTGTAACGCCTTATCGATGCGTGTTTTGTAACCCATCAATGGAATTTCATCAACGGCAGCGTTAAATAAAGCTGTTGAATTGTAATCAGAAAATCTAATGCTTATTGTAGCCCATGAACTAAATGTTATCACACTAGCTCTGACATCATTATTTGTGATGTCAAACGTGCCAGCTAATGTCTTCAAGAAATATTTCTCATCTTTGTATCTGCCTTTGAGTGAACCGGACGAATCGAGAACAAATCCAATGTCTGCTATACTTGCAGCACAACCATCTGAAATATGAAAATTAGCTTTTTTAAGGTAAGGTATGAACTTATGATGAAACAGTCATGCAGGCTCATCTAGTGTTTTGTCAGGAACCTACTGACTAACGAATTGACCTTACATAAAATGGGTCGACCCGATAAAATAGCCTTACGAACTTTATAATCACACATCAAGAATCATACTTTAATCGGTGTTATATAAATTGAAATATTGAAATTTGAAATAATAAGATTGTAGGCGCGACTGGGTATTGAACTCAGATCGCATGATATCTAATATTGATTGGCGTGACTATTAATCGTTCGGCTATTTAACTTTGAATACTAAAACGGAATAAAAGAACGATTGCTTTGACCGGTGAGAAAATGAATATGCTGGAACGTTTTACAAATCAAAACTCTGAGCAGTTGAAGGTGAAATGAAGACGGGTTGTTTTATCGTAGGGATTGTCTACGAATTATAGGTAAATACGTTGTCTCATTCGTTGAAAATTACATTTCGAATCATAAATGTAAATTGTTGATGAAAACGATAACAGACGACATGGTATACGTTGCCAATAGATTTATACTGAAGATTGAGATGCAATTAAGCAAATCAGTTTCCCTAAAGTACAAAAAACGGGTTTGTCCAGTAAATATTATTTGAATACTCAAATGGTAAAAAAAGAAACGATTGATTTGACCGATGAAAAAATGAATATGATGTAACGTTTGACGAATTAAACTTATACCCGACAAAATGTTATGATTGAAATTGAAATAAACGTCCATTGCTACAAAACCTGCCACAATGTGTTGGTCAATGACTTGTTACAAGTTGAACAGATAAAAATGAAATGTATTTGATAGAATGAAGTTTGCATAATAATATTGCAGAGTACTTCGATAGTTGCACAACAGAAAAAGTTATGAATCGAAAATAAAAGATGAGAATCAAGATAGAAAAACATGGCAAAACCTTCTTTTTTCTTCCTTATTTTTCAAATTTATCTTATTTCTCCCCATGGAGGGGTGCTCCGTTGACCACCATATTTACTTTGGAGAATGAGAAATTAAGATCAGTCCCATCCAGTGTAGCAATAAGTTGGTACCGCTGGGCAGCGACCAACCCAACGGGGCATAATTTTTGATACTCTTCTTCTCCACAAATTTAGTAAGTTTTGGAATAATTGGGGCAGAAAAAGATTTCCAAAAATTCCTATGAATACGAAGGGAATAGCAGAGGGCAGGTCAAAGAGGCGTGACCGGACAGCAGTTTGTTTTTTGCGCCACTGCCCATCGGTATTAAATGACACCTTACCTGGACAAGCATTTTCATTGCAAGTTGCAGAATCACTTTCTTCTTTAGCCCGTTGATCGGCAGTGCCAGTCAGTAAACAATCCAGACCACCATTTGCAGATGGAGGGTTGTTACATAAACGGATTCGTTCTTTTTGCGCTCCTCCACAGGTGGCTGAACATTCAGTGTATGGAGACCACGATCCCCAGTTGCCATTAACTGTCAGATAGAGAGAAAGTATCAATCGTCAGTAAAAGAGCTCAATGTATATGCATATGCATATGCATATCATATAGACCTATTTCGAGTTTATGTCATTTTTTATATATTGCCTCCAAAACCAGAATAAAGCTGAATTATACTGATAGTAGAAGTCGCAAAATAACTTTGAAAGTAAAGAATTCTTTCTAAGATATGTCGTAACGGAGATTTCAGAATGCGCCATGTATTATAAAGTATGCTAATGCATAATCAGGTATTATTACACGCGTGAAATAAGAGCATTTATTATTATGCCATTCAATCAATTCTCCGTATCGTAATAGTTACAAGAAATTTGCGCAGTTTTGGAAACAAAATGTTAGAATATTAACTAATGTTAACTAACAAAGATGTAAATAAATGCAGCCAGAAAAAATTGATACAAGATTATAAGTCTTGACTAAAATGAATAAAAACGATCATGAGAACATGAGCACTTAGTAACTAAGTTGCTAACACATTATAAAATATGTGCCATACAAAACGAGAATACATGAAATGAATCTATAAATGTTTATGTTTATCTATGTATGACATATACGTTAAAAAAAAACTTGCAAGATAGTGATTACTATAGCTAAAATGAAAACTATTTTAAAACTATGAAATATAAAAAATGCTTAAAGAAATATCTGATTCACAAAACAAAGTAAAACATAAGCAGTTTTGCTTAAAACAACAGAAATGTAAGAATAAAACTATCAATACTGGAAAACATAACAATTAAAACAGAAATACAAAATATACAAAATGAAGTCAACATTGGCTTCATGAATCAGTAAGTAAAAGTTCTATATATTTTACCTGGACAAGAAGTTTTTGAAATAGTTTTAATGAATTCTCCTGAAATTAATTCGTCAAATGATGCAGCTGTATAATATTTCCCCGTATCTCCTGCCATGTGTTTTAATTCATCGACATCGACCTCTGTACCAATACCAATGACAATTAAGTAAATACCAGCCTTTCTCAAGTCTTCAGCTGGGAATGCAGGATCAACGGAACCTAGCTGATCTGTTTGAGCTCCATCAGTCAATAGAATGAGTATTTTTGAAACATCATCCCTCGCACCGTTTTGAGGAGAAAACATTTCTGACTTAGTTAATTTCAAAGCTTTATCAATTCTTGTTTGGTAACCCATCAATGGAATAGCATCAACGGCAGCATTAAATGAAGTTGTTGTAGAATGGTCAGAGAACTTGATGCTTAATTCAGCCCATGAACTGAAAGTAACAACGCTTGCTCTGACATCATTGTTTGTGATGTCCAAAGAGGCAGCTAATGTTTTTAAGAAATATTTTTCATCGTTGTATCTGTCTTTTAGTGAACCAGATGAATCGAGAATGAAGCCAAGATCTGCAGATTGAGCAGCACAATGTACTGAAATATGAAAAGCAATAAGCTCACATATGGTATATCACGATTGACATGGTTTTGTGTTAAGATGTTACCATTTGATGAATGTTTGAGCCTTCTGATATGATGCAATCGTGGAAAGGAATAATGATTTTCATGAATGTTACGATTTCTGAGAATTATACGACTATGACGGTAGATTTTTTTAATTTCATTCTAGACGGTAGATATGTAAATCTTTTTTTTTTCGTTCAGTAAATATTATACAATACAAGAAAAGAAAATCTTTAAAAAATTATTACTTGCGCTTCGAACGGGGCAAAATGTCTTCATATGAAAATCAAAATGTAAAAGAAGAATATGAATAATGTGAACGAAATGACGAGGTGAAACCATTTCCTATGGTTGAATTTTAAGATCAGGAATGATGACAAATGAACTAAGATAAACAGTCGACGATGTAAGCTATACGTACGATATGTCTTTACGAGTACGAGTTATGACGATGAATGATTTTCTTGTGTGATATCTAAAGTTTAGACAAGCTACGGGATGTAAAATATGATGTATGCTTGTAAAACTTCTTTTATAGAATGTGATATTTCTAAATGGAGAAAACAAGTTCTACTTGATCTGACCAAACACATTTCGGGATTAAGTCTTACCTGGGCAAGGTCTACCAGTACATCTTGTTGAACCAATTTCTTCTTTAGCTC
This sequence comes from Nanomia bijuga, assembly GCA_032273505.1. Classification (NCBI taxonomy): domain Eukaryota; kingdom Metazoa; phylum Cnidaria; class Hydrozoa; order Siphonophorae; family Agalmatidae; genus Nanomia; species Nanomia bijuga. Next base: position 11,626 of record JAUKPT010000623.1, read on the forward strand.
TTTTAATAGTGCTACCTGTCAAAAGACAATCCAAACCACCATGAGCCGATGGCGGATTGTTACACTGGCGGGTTCTCATCCGTGTCCCTTCTCCGCAGGTGGCGGAACATTCAGTGTAGGTAGCCCACTCTCCCCAATTGCCATTGACTGTTAAGAAAAAAGTATGAAATACTTTAAGAGGTGTACTAAAGCTTTTTCTTTAAAGAAAGAATATTGTGTTAAGAATGAACGAAAACAAATGCATTCTGACGACAATGATAAATATAATCCATATTACAACATAATTTTGATGGTCGGGTGATGGAGCTCCTAAAGTGTGGAAACAAATCACGATGGAATATAAAATGTGTCTGACTGATCTGGGAAACAAAGAGATGATGAAAAAAAGTAATGGGATGATATGACACAAAAATGAAGCAGTAAAACTGTAAATAAAAAATGACAGTTAAGTAAAACACCGGGGTACTTTTGTTTACCTGGACAGGTGCCTGATGAAACACTTTTTATGAAATCTCCTGAAATCAATTCATCAAACGAAGCAGCTGTATGATATTTTCCCGAATCTCCTGCCATACGTTTCAATTCGTCAACATCAATCTTTTTGCCGATGCCAATCACCACTAAGTAGACTCCAGCTCGCCTCAATGCTTCAGCTGGAATGGATGGATCGATTGAGCCTCGACCCGTTTGAGTTCCATCAGTCAGTAAAATGAGCATTTTGGGAACACCCTCCCTAGCACCATTCTGTCGCGTAAACATATCAGATTTTGCTTGCTGTAAAGCTTTATCGATTCGTGTCTGGAATCCCATTAATGGAATGGCATCAACTGCAGCATTAAAGGAAGCTGTTGTAGTGTGATCGTTAAATTTAATACTCAGTTCTGACCAAGAACTAAAAGTGATAACACTAGCCCTGACATCATTACTAGTAATGTCAAAAGATGCTGCTAATGTTTTTAAGAAATATTTCTCATCCTTGTATCTGTCTTTCAGTGAGCCAGATGAATCGAGAATGAATCCAATGTCTGCAGAATTTGCAGCGCAAGGTACTGAAATATGAAAATAAAGGATGTGTTGGTCAATGAATTCAAAATAAATCTACTTCATCTTTTGAAGAACTTTTTTCGATATATGACTTAGTGGTGATTTATACAGAATGATTACTAGCGACAATAAGGATGAGAATTAACAACGTGTTTGATAACAGATGAAGTTATTACTAATCAAAACTAGGTTACTTATAAAACATATTAAATGAAAAAACTAACTCTACAAGGTGGAAAACTGGCAAATGCATGAAGATGATTCTCATGTAGTTGTAAAGATGATTCTATGAGATATATGGTAAAGCCCATTTGGCTTGATTGATAATTGAATTATGGCTCTGTTGATGAAAATAAAACCCATGCAGTTAAATGAACTGATTCGTTCAAAAGGGTTAAAGAATGGTTTATGTTCCGTAAATGTTTTGATGAAACGTAGGTTAAGATCGATACGGCGACGTCCAGCTTTTCGTTCCATTTATCTCATTTACCGGTTCATCGTGATGTCTACCATTTTGAATCGAGATTGTTTCAAGGTATAACTTTAATATGGGAATATTTAGAAAATCAAGAGTGAGTTTAAACCTCTAACTCGGATCCAGGCCTCTGGTGCAAAACGATGAACCGGTGTATTTATTTATTTTGTTTTGATCGATTCGATGTTCTTTCTACAAACATCTTCTCACCTTGACAAGGCTGGTCGTTACAAACCCACAATTCTGTTTGTTCTCTTGCTCTTTGATCGCTGCCTGTGAGTAAACAATCCAAACCATGATTTGATGGCGATGGGTTGTTACATAATCGAATTCTTGTCATGACCCCTCCCTGACAGGATGCGGTGCATTGTGAATATGAAGACCATGCTCCCCAGTTTCCATTGACTGGAGATTGATCAACTGAGGATAAAGATGAAAACATGAATATGAAATTGAATTTTTCTGTAATAATGCTACAAATGGTAACATAATGCAATAATATGCAACAATACAACATACTTAAACATGCAAGTAACTGAACCTAAAGGGGTTTCTACTGAAGGCAGGTATGCTAAAACAGAAAGTTTTTCTCCATAAACTGAAGCATCATCTTGAGAGAGCCAACTTCAATATTTACATGCATAATATAATTTCAAACACTTCTCAAACGTGCAGTAATTAAGAAACTAATTTTCTCCTACTAAATCAGTAAAACCTAAAACTGATAATAAAAAAATCTCCGTCAAAAGATGTTATGATAACAATATTTAATTACGTTACCTGGGGTACTCCCTACTAAGGTATAATCAAGCAAGCCACGGCGATATCTTCTGCCGTGTTTCTCAAAATCGTCGGCTTCGATTTGTAGTTGAGATTTTTCAACTAAGAAATATAAATTAATTTAATGTTTTAAATCTTGCAGATGTTGGTATGAGATAGAAGATACGAGTGAAGGTTCCCTATCACGTTGGTGAATCAGAAAATGTAACGAATGGATGAAGTTGGTTTATTGATAAGGTAGGGTTTGATTTGGTATGGTTGGGTAATGTATGGTAAGGTCGGGTTATGCAATGATATGGTCGGGTAACGTATCGTAAGGTGTGGTTAGGTCGGGTTAGGACACGTGTAATAATAGAATGCTTTCAGTAATAATTTTGCAAGCTATCGCGCTAAAGCAATGAAGTGATAATCTGATCATATGGTGGTAATAATTAGATACGTGAAAGGGGTTAAAATTAAAGTAAAGTGAATCAAGGCGAGAAAAGAAGAAGTAAGGTGCTAGCTATCGAGCTATAGCGATGATTAATCTATGTTATCATGCACAAATGAGCGAGCAAGCATGTTTATTTAAACCATAAAATCGATGAAATAATCCTCCGATGGTTCTGAAGTTGAGATGAGTTTTATTAATGTTATGCATGGTACTGTATAGACAGGTATCAAATAATTACTTAACTTGCCTCATAAATGTATTGCATTGTTTATATTTTGTCCGCGAACTATCGAATATAGTCCGAAGAAAATAACTCTAGTTTGAAAGTCCATTGTCCGTGTAATTTTGATTTGTAAAGCCTGGTAAAAAAGTTGTTTGTCCTTTTTTGAAAAATATATTCACTGACCGATTGGTTTACTCGCATATAGTATATGGACTATTTGGCATGGCTAAATAATTCATTTAAATGAAAATGTGGGAACGGTAAACTCATGTTTGACGACGTCAAACTTAAAAAAAGTCTATAATTGCTGTTTTTTTGACCATATTCTTTTCATCGTTGGACAAACAGGGTATGACTAGATAAATAAAATTGTCGTTCATTTAAAGAAAATCTTATTCTTAATAATATATATATATATACATTTAGCCAACAAGCTCATTTTTAGGCATGCAAAGAAGTTTGTTTTAGCTATAGCTTCCTAGCATATCTCAATAAAGTCTCTATGTATGATGACTGTATCGACTATGTGTTATTTTCCACGGACTATCGAATTGAAGAGCGAGATGACGAAGTATGCTACTTTAAGGGTAGAAAAAAGTATCAAAATACAAGTAAATAAAAATTTTGCGCGAAAATATCTTTACTTACGTATCTGCCAGAAACCTTAGCGTAAAAGGCAAACATCGCAAAAATCGCAAAACGTTCTACCCCTAAAGTATCACAAGGTTGTGTGCACAGATGGAAAGTGATGTAGCCAGATCTCATAAATTTCTACTCTGAGAGGACAAGTAACTTTAGAAAGAAATATCTTGCAGGTAAATAAATACCGTCAAAAACACTTTGTGGGACAATTCTTCATTTTCATTCCTGGCTAAACCACTGATATGACAACGGATTATTGTATTATGATGTGTGTCTACGGAATATGACGTGACGTGGTGACGCATGACGTGTGAGGCGTAAATGTTCCGCCGGTTTACCTGGACACGTGTTTGTTGCGACACTTTTGATGAAGTCATCGGATATCAACTCGTCAAATGAATTAACTGTGTAATATCTCTCATTACGTCCAGCGATCGTCTTCAGTTCGTTGACGTCGACCTTTTTACCAATACCGATAACCACTAGTTTGACGCCTTCTTTTCTCAGAACATCAGCTGAACGGGCCAGATTAGCACGTCCCGTCTGCGCCCCATCAGTTAGTAAGATAAGTATTTTTTGAATACCATACCTAGCTCCATTCTGACGAGTGAACATTTCATATTTAGCTTGTTTCAAAGCTTTGTCAATTCTCGTTTGAAGACCGATCAATGGAATGGCATCCACTGCATTATTAAAATTGGGTGTGTTTTTAGAATCGGAGAATTTGATGCTCAATCGAGTGTAAGAACTAAATGTTATAACGCTCGTTTTGACGTTACCGTTGGCAAATAAACCTGCTAAAGCCTTGACAAAGTATTTCTCATCGTTGTATCGCTTTCGCAGACTGAAAGATGAATCGAGAATGAAGCCAACATCAGCTGTCAGTTCAGCACAAAATAAGGCTGAAATAAGAAAGGACAAACATAATTTTGTAAAGAGTTTTATATTAATAGGTTTTTAATGGGAACAGACTGTATGAAATATCAACTTGAACCTGATATTGGAAGTTTTAATGTTAGTCACAACCATTAAAATAATGAAATGAGACTGGTACAAGACAAACATTGGAAATGATAATTAGTTTAACTGGTGAAATGAACTTGGCATCAATTATGTTATGAAATTATGGTCATGGAAGTTTCTGTTTCTAAGATTCGATGATGTCCAGTTTCTTACCTTTACAGTTTTGTTCGTTTGTGCAACGAATATTTTGAGTTTCTTCTTTTGCCCTTTTGCCACCACTTCTTGTCAAAAGGCAATCCACCCCACCCTGGGTAGATGGAGGGTTATTGCAAAGCCGTATTCGCGTCTGTTGCCCTTTTCCACAGGTGACAGAGCAAGGAGCATATTCTGACCATTCACCCCAGTTGCCATTTACTGAGAAGAGAAGAAAGAGAAAATTTTTTACTCATTAAGAAGAAGATTGCTGTGAATCTTAAAGTGAACTTTGAATGGTTATGATGAAAAAACTTGTGAACGTTGAATTTTGTGATTAAACTGAAGAATATTTTGAAGAGATTCATAAAAGACCAAAAAACTGGACAAACGTATTAGAAAAAAGTTCTACTTTTTACCTGGACAAACGCTCGAAGAAACCTTATTGATGAACTCATTTGAAATCAATTCGTCAAACGATGCGACTTTAAAGAATTTGCCACTGTACCCAGAAATCTTTTTACATTCGTTTTGATCAATTTGAGTACCGATTCCTATCACAATGAGATATACACCAGCTTTTCTTAACTCTTCGGCTGGAATGGCAGGGTCAATGGATCCACGCCCAGTTTGAGTACCATCAGTAAGTAAAATGAGAATTTTCGGGTTGCCATTTCTCAGCCCATTTCGTCGAGTGAACATTTCATAATTAGCTTGTTGCAATGCTTTATCAATTCGTGTTTTGAATCCCATTAATGGAATAGCATCAACAGCAGCGTTGAATGCAGCAGTTGTTTTGTGATCAGAGAATTTAATGCTTAATTCAGACCATGAGCTGAAAGTGATAACACTTGATTTGATATCATTGTTTCTGTTGGCAAATAAAGTTGTTAACTTCTTTAAGAAATATTTCTCATCTTTATATCTCTTTCTAAGACTGTACGACGAATCAAGAATGAAGCCAATATCTGCAGAAGGTAAACTGCATATGGGATCTAAATAGAATCGTGAAGTTAAAACTTTATGGTTCAAAGATAATAGAAATGTTAATAGTATGGAAATGAGGTAACAAAATGGCTTGAACAGCGCATGTAAAAAAAATGAAGTCAAAATGAATTTCAGAAATAGATGGTTGAAAAATGATGTTAGAAGATGACGTTAGAAATAAAGGTAAACAAATTAAACAAGTTTACATCGTTAAGGCGGTTTAATATCTTTGTATTAGAATGACGTTAGGAAAAGAGGAAGGAAAATGGTGTGAGTAAAGGAGGTAAAAAGATCGTGCGAAAAAGATGACGTTAGAAAAGTGAAAAGATAATAGAAGTTAACGTTTCTAGACGGTTGACAGATAAAAGAAGAAGATGACATTAGAATATGAGGTAAACAAAGACGGATAAAAGAATAGATTAGAAGAGGAGAGAGGTAAGAGGTACAAGAAGACGTGAAAAAATGAAGTAAGAAAAGAGTGTATGGAGCGAAATTAAAGAAATTAACGCTGCAAGAATCAGGTTAAATTCGAGTTAAAGGAACGAACCGATTCGTGAATAATTTCTTGAAACAAACTTTCTTTATCGGGACTTGATAAATCAATTAAACCATGAGGATATAATTGGAGGAAGAAGTTTCTTTCAAGGTGTTATCTTACCTGGGCAAGCCTTCTTAGTACAAATATTTAACTGTTTCTCCTCTTTAGCTCGTTTATCAGTACTTCTTGTGAATAAACAATCCAATCCACCGTGTGCAGACGAAGGACTGTCACAAAGGCGAATTCTTGTTTTCTGTCCTTCTCCACAGCTTATTGAACATTCGGTAAAAGGTGACCATTCTCCCCAGTTACCATTCACTGGACATGGTTTCTCATTGCAACTAGCGGAAGATATTTCTTCCTTTGATCGTTGATCAATGCTTCCTGTGATTAAACAATCCAAACCACGATGTGCAGATGGGGGGTTGTTGCAAAGACGCAATCTCGTTTTTTGTCCATTTCCACAGCTGGTTGAACATGCGGTGAAAGGTGACCATTCTCCCCAGTTACCATTCACTGGACAAGGTTTCCCATTGCAACTAAAGACAGCTGTTTCCTCCTTAGCTCGTTGATCAGTGCTACCTGTAATTAAACAGTCCAAGCCACCATGTGCAGATTGAGGATTGTTACAAAGACGCAATCTCGTTTTTTGTCCTATTCCACAGCTGGTTGAACATTCGGTGAAAGGCGACCATTCTCCCCAGTTGCCATTCACTGGACATGGTTTCTCATTGCAATTAGAGGAGGCTGTTTCTTCTTTAGCTCGTTCATCAGTGCTACCTGTAATTAAACAATCCAAGCCACCATGTGCAGATTGAGGATTGTTACAAAGACGCAATCTCGTTTTTTGTCCTATTCCACAGCTGGTTGA
>JAUKPT010000624.1:0-18773 GCA_032273505.1 Nanomia bijuga
AAATAAATAAATAAATAAATAAATAAATAAATAAATAAATAAATAAATAAATAAATAAATATATAAATAAATAAATATAATAATAAATAGATAAATGATTAAATAAATGAATAGCAAAAAACATTTTTCGATAGATGAATGAATAAAGAAAAGGGGAAAGATAGAACCATAGACAAATAATAATTTAGAAAGAGTTTCTGCTTAAGTCAGTTCCCATGGCAAATTAAACACACAAACTCCCACTTTCATTTCTGACACTGAATAACAAAGCAAAAAACACGAGGTAAAATTTCGATAATTCGATGATTTACCAGTTGTACAAATAATTGTTCACTTTTGCTGATTAAATATTTTCGTTGAGGTTGTGGCTTAGTAATACTAAAATCGTTTCTACTACAAGAAGAAGTGACAATCAAATTACAAGAGAGACTACTCACGTCATCTAGATGTCAGTTTAACATGTCCTCTCCCCTTTGAATTGTTATCTCGTTTGTGAAAAACAATTTTGTGAAAAGATGGAAGGAAAAATTTGTGTGACAATTGGAAAGTTTTATGTATTTTGAGATTTATTTGCTTGTCTTGATAAAAGAGACAAAAAAGTAGCAAGGTTTGCAATAAAGTTTGTGAAATATAAGTTTTTCATGTATTAGTCTTTTGTCAGACGAAAAGAATAAAATTAATACTGAATTTATCAGAAGGATGGTTGTGTAAGGGAAACAAAAAAAAATAGGCAAAAACCCAATAAAGAGCCATCATCCGTGCCTTCGCCAGCAGAATTTTTTCCTTGGGCCAAAAAATAAATATCTGTGTTTAGGGTAACGGAGGGTACCATTCAGGAGGGTCGGTCGGTCGGAATTTCTTTTCTTTTTTTCTACTTGTAATCAGTCCAAATGACCAAAAGAAAATACAAATCTTTATCATTGCTTTTCAAAACAAAAACGTTAAAATATATACAGTTAAAGTGAAATTAAAGGGGTGGTCAGTTATCTAAATGTTCTATGCTATGTCTTTTAAGAACCGCAAAATAACAAAATATGCTCTACCCTGGAAACAAAAAGTTTATAGTCGGGTGTTTGTATTTTGTTAAAGTTTGAGTGAATGCATATTTTTGATGAATTTTTGATCATACTGTTTGTTGTAAGAACAGTAAAAATATCGAACTAGATCTGAAGATGGCACATACAGTATGCTCCATCGTCAGATCTAGTAGGAAAGTTCGATATTTTTAATCCACATTGACGTCCCCAAGAACGTTTTGTCAATCGGCAGTGAGAAAAAAGAAGATGTTACAACATTATTACCTTAAAAATAATATTTTGCAATTTTGCCAAATAAAGACTAGACAAAATGAGCTAAAGGTCAAATTATTTTAAAATTTCAAACATATAAAAGTACCCTGCCTTTATCAACTGAACTATGAGGGGTAATTTCGAGCGTTATGGGAAAATGGAAGAATATCTCTCAAAAACAAGTGAATGATTTGTTAACATGAATAAGTATATCTGTGTTGATTCAGATGTTCTTAAAAAGCACTCGAATAATCAATAACATATGTCGTAGTTCACGATGTAAAATAATTCGTTGATAAATGATAACAAAAACATATCGTAGAATATGAATGATGATAAAAAAAAACATGAATTTCCCCATTGTTGTGATGCTTTTTCGTGTTTTACAAGAAAGATGTCTTTCCTGAGTGTTTTGAAAGTTCGACATCCTAACAAGCTTCAAACAAGCATTGAGTTGATAAATTTGATTCAAACCTGTCCTAAATATGAAATAAATGATAGGCTTAAAAGAGGGGTGCGATGAAAATCGAAAATAACTGATTGCCGGCAAAAGAAAATTGAAAAATGTCGGAATATCGGTAAAAAAGGCAAATATCGGATTATCGAAATTAAAAATTTTAAACCAAAATAAAATTTCATAAGAACAACCGGACTAAGGCAACTATTCCCATTGGAGAACTACTTAAAGCTCGATACCCACCGAGGGTCGAGGACCGCGGACTGATTATTCCTCACCAGGAAGCAGTTTTAAAGTTGATTCACTCACATTTTTCAGTGGAAAACTTTGGGTGTTCACCTAGACACTTGGTGACTATATTGGTTTAAATCTTGCAATAATCTTTCAAAGAATAGAAATAATCAAGTTCTCGTGAATCCGGTGAAAAGGGAGTCTAGGATAAGATAATAAGATGTTAAGATGTTATAAGGTGATATCCAAAAAAACAAATGTGCTAGAGAAAATAATGAATCATAAAGAGGCTTTGAGACTAATGCGCGAAACAATTTTACATACATAGAGATACACAGACAGACTACAAAACTACAAGATCTAAGATCTAAGACGAATCTCATCAATGCTACCTAAATTTAGAATGATTAAGTGGAGAAGTAGTGGTCCTTGATTCAAGTTTATTGTGTGAATATCTTGTTTATCGTGTTAGAAATCTAAACAAAAAGAAAAAAGTTTAAGTTAGTGTCATCTCAAAAAAAAAAATTTCAACCGCATATGTCTGTTAAGCATTTACTTCCTTGACTTAACAGACATTTTGTGCTAAAAAAAAAATTGTGTACAAATAATTTATTATCAGGCACCTCCCATACAAAAAGGATACCAGATATAAATCGATATTTCCGTTAACCAACAGATATTTTATTGAATATCTGTAGGACAATATCTGTAGATCAATATCTGTAGGACAATATCTGTAGGTAAATATCTGTAGGTTTTCTATTTACCCAGTTCTGACTGATTTATATTTTTTTTTGTTTCGTTGCGACCATCCTCTCCCTCTCGTTTCAATTTATGAATTGTTCAATATCTGTCAAAGATTTGAATGCAATGAATTGATCCAAAAATCTTTGAGTACTGTAGCAAACCGAAAAAGGTAAATTAAGATTATTGTTTTGGATGAGAAATATTTGAATGGTAAATTGAAAACATGTTTTTCTGACCAAACAAAACAGTGAGATGTATCCAGTATATTCATGAATACACTCATTTTAGAGCGAAAACCTTTTTTGTGTAGAAAGATAACGGGTCGATAAGAATGCTTCCATCACCCAAATCCAACATAGTCGGGGATCATGGAGAGTGAAATCTTTTTTGAAGCTACGGACTAGATATGTGCAAAAACAAAAGTGAAAAGATCGGCACTTAATTTTATATCCGAATGACAGTTTAAAACGCTCCCGTGAATGAAACTGTATGCCTTAAATAAATCACTAAATGTTTATAGGAGTCTTCATGGAGACTATAAAACTAAGTAGTAAGAGATTTTGACATGTCGTCAACTTCACAATTTCCGATTCCAGACGTCTATTTCGCTGTTAGCTTACGACAATTAGATTTACTTACATCAGTTGGTGGATGATGGAACACTAGCTATAGTCCGCATATACTAAGCCATACAGTAGTGTCATCATAAGTGCATATCTTTCTTGTCTTAGCTTAACTTTAACAAACCATCTCAGTGAATCGTCATATTTTGGTATTTTTGCGGACAGCAAACGTCTGTTGCCCGACATGTCGTCATCTTCACTGAACAATGTCCGACGTCTATTTCGCAGTATGATTACAGTCAGATTTAGGAATTATCGCCAAATTCCGGCTGTTTTATTTGGTTAGAAATAACATCATCGGGAAGCTAATTGGATAAATTTAATAAGTCACAATTTGATGTTTTGTTAAGATAAAAAATAATAAAAACACTTTTCCATGAACCAATCAAAATCTTGATGATGTAACCTTCAACCAATCACTCGGCTAAATTCGCCGAAATTTGGCGATGATCCCTTACTTACATCTTTACGGCATCACTCTTAAAAAACTTTCGCCTCAAATTCTAGAAGCATCTTGCAGTGAAGCAAAAACCACCAAAGACGATGTTCGTCGATCTTATGATCATAAACTAAATGTAGGACGTTTCCGAGAAAAAAAGAAAAGTATATATTCATAATATAATATTTATTCTTGTAAGATAATCATAATGTTTGTCTCACGCGTTGAAAATTCAACAAATAACATCAGAAAACATTATGATATTTAAATTTATATTTTACACTACTTACTCTAGAGAAGGTTAAGCAAATGTTGGTGTTAACATACATGTAGACTGAACTTTATACACATATATTTGATCATATCTGTCTATAGATAAATCTCTATATATGTTTATATATATATATACATAACGTGGTGATGCTGATAATGAGGGAAATCAAATGTAGATCTTATAAATTTGTTGTTGTTTTTTGCGCGCAAATACGAAAGCAGACGTCTTAATAGTGTAGAGCTTTACTTAACGTCTTATATTCAACATGGCGTGAGCTTCCTGACAAATATAAACATATTAAGATGTAGATTTTGTTTACTAGCTCCTCAACTAGAAACTAATATTGGAATATACAACATTGACATTTAGTACATGAACGTACGTGTGTGTAGGGTCGGGTCAGTGTGGAGGCCAATGTGGTATTCATGCTGTATTTTGCCTAGATCTGTGGCGCTAGGTTCCATTTTCATTCCACCTTTGTGAGGAGGGCTCTGAGGTGGGGAAGCTTCTAATTGCCTTTACAGGGACTAATCATAACCGTTATCACGGTTGTGTAAAGGGTGAATGCTGAGGTTATGAGCTAAATTTTCAGTAGGGAAATGGCCCGGTGATGCATTCTTTTTCGTAACAATTTTCCTTCGTTTTTAGTAGTTTTCTGTCGCTCGAAATTGTCTTCAGATCTCATACAACAAGAGTCGGACATGGGACTACTTGACGACAAAATAAAACATATTAAGAATATCCTTTTTACTAGCTCTACCAACTAATATTGGAATATACATTTTTCATACGGTGAATGAGTAGGGTCAATGTGGACGAAGTAATATAATATGTACAGTTTTTATAATTCTTTTAAAAGCTATAATCATACTTCTTAGGGCCACAAGTCAGGGACCAATTGACTATCTTATTTCTATCGCATGGTAGATATCAATGCCTAGATATAAGATATCAAGATCATGTAAATATTCTCATTCCTTCACCAGGTTGGTAGCCCATTGGAATGTGGTTACCTTGTTTTTTTGGATCAACATCCAAACCGAATTACCTTTTGGCACTGAATGACTAAGTGATTGAGCTTATTGATAAAATGGGGCATGATTCGACATTCGTTTTGGCACTTTCCTGGGAACTTTGATGAGGTAAGTAACATAATATTTGAGCGTACGTAGATACAGTACTCTGTGATCTCTTGTTGTGCGTATCTGAGTATTGATGTTCATAAAAAACTTATTTTATAAAAGCTAAAAATGTCTATTCTGTTTCAAGTTTATGCCCGAGCATATGTTACATAGTAGCAGAAGCAGAATTCAAAGCTTCTGCGATGCACGCTGGTTAATGTTTAGTTTTGATTGGCAAAAAAGCTTATCTCAAATATTACGTGTCTGTTTCTATTTAAGTTGATGTAATGAATTCCCTTACAAACAAAATCACATCCAAAAATTACACTCTACCAGGAAAGCCACGAAAGCTTCTAGCATTACTTCAGTACTTAACTACTAAAGGCACAGATGACTTTGTAAAAACGGCAACAAATACAAGAATCCCATTATATTCAAATTGAAATTTGGGTGTTCTATACTATTGTCTTATATGAGCTGCTCCCAGGCCATCGAACACTGTACGCTGTTCTGCACAACTGTCATGAATGAATTCCTTGAAGACAGAATCGCCATATCAAAAAAATACACGAAAGCTGTTAGTAATACATTAACAAGTGCTTATTCACCGATTAAGCAAGTCTCTCCAATATGCAACAAATGGCAAAGATCCCATTGTTTTCAATAGAATTCTGTTGAAATGTTTCTTATTTGGAATTTATGAGCACGTTTCAAAAGAATGAGCTGCCCCATTGAGTGAGGTGATTGTACAAGTATTCGGACGCAACGATTGCAAAAAAAGAAACACCATTTTCAATCATGTAGATATCACGAATCTGTCCAAAAAATTTGTTTAACATGTAGAAACCATGTTCTAAATCATAAACGTAAACTATTTTAATCATATCGAACTTGGTTTTTACGTGTTCATTAAAATTCCTCTAAGTCTGTGGAAAGGACTAATAATTCTACATGATGCCACGGGCACCTCAAACATGAATTGATCATAAGCGTGTTAATTCTCTTTTTTTTAGATGTTCATCAGAATAAAATTTTCATCATGTATGAACAATGGTGGATGAGCTTCTTTGATTTCATTCTCGCCTGGCCTTTCAAAAGGCAGGTAGTGACCGAATTGTTAGCTTTGGGTGGTAGAAGCATTCTTAACGCCCAGAAATCTATTCCTCTTATATTATTCTACTCAAAAAAAATACTCGCTCTAAAATAAGTGTATTCATGAATACTCTGAATACATTCGATATCCGCCCTCGGTGAATACCAGGTTCGCGAGACTCTGAATTCGACACCCTCTTCTGAAATGACATGACGGACACCTCTCGACTTCCTAAACACAGAATTCACGTCAGACTACCGCATGGCATTAGGATTTGTCTTCAAAATAAAAGTAAATTTTTCTTTTGATTGGTTGAAAATTACATTATCATGAAGCTGATTGGTTGTTTCAAAATTGCCATTATTTGTTGAGAAGTCAAAACTCAAAATCATGGAATTATTTATTAGTGAACCAATTAAAATCTTGATGATGTATTTTTCGTCCAATCACATATAAATTTTACCTATAATTTTAAGGCAGGCCCTTAGGTTTGATGGACACGATGACACATCATATTTCATAACGAGGAATGTTGTTTATTACGATCGAAGTGTAGCCATAATGTGTTTTCTTATTGGGAAGGCGGAGAAAGTAGAGATGAGGCTAGAAAGCAAAATTTGATGGCTTCCTGTCGAGAAAAACGCTATCATTTATTTCTTAATCAACATTTCTTTGAAGTTCATCTTTCTTTTTCTTGTTTATGAGGTATGAGAACCGTTAGGACTGAAAAATGTGCCTTTGTTTGCCGACTTGAGGTCGCTTGTTTGGTCAGCCAAAATAAGGTATGCGTTAATGGTAAGACATATTGCGTTAATCACTATCTACTATTAAATTTATAATATGCTTCCCTGTCAACGAAACACGAGTTCTGTTAAACCCACTAATTCTATTACGTAATTGCTGAACACTATTTTCATTCCGTAACCATGCCTACTTTGATACCACGTGTTGCCGTGTCTATAGACTAGGCCCGCGCTCCCAGCCTTAATGTTAGGTCCCGCGAAAAGAACTTCTGTTTCTTTTTTGATAGGGATTATTCAAAAAGGAGGGAAAGAAGAGGGGGTCACCCAAAATTATTCTACTGTTCTTAATGACCCCATAATAGGGTTTTTGGTGCTTGAACTTTTTAAAAAAATGTTTCTCATTTTTTACGTGTTGATATAGGGGGGAGGGTGTACCCGTAAAAAGTGACAAATGGTGACATAGGGGGTGCAAAAATTGCCACTTATGCGGTGACGTCCTTTTTGAATGACCACATATAGGTCTAAACCCATACAGTTAAACTACGGCCGTATAATCAATTAAAAATAATCATACGAGAGGAGGTAACTTCCGTATGAGCACTGACAGGATGTGCCGCGGAAAAAGGTCTAAATTTCCGTAGAAATGGGGGTGAAAATTTAAATTTCCCCGTAGAAATGGTGCATAAATGTCAGAGATACATAAACATTTTTGATTTTGTAAAATCTTTTGTAAATTAAGGTCTCATTTCGACAAAAAAGGGTGCTCGGAAAAATATGTCCGCGGCACACCCCTGTCAGACTGTCGACCTAGTTACCCCCCGAGGCCCCGCAATCCTTAAATCTGACACTGTACCACAACGCGTTGTCGTAAAATGAGAAACTGCTGTAATTAATGAGAAACTGACGAGAGCGAGAAACGCTTGATTACTTCCTGTCGGGTGAAACGCTATCATTATTTTTTACTTGCTTTTTGTACTTCATCAACATTTTTTCGAAGTTCGTTGCCTTTGCTGTTTATGAGGTATCAAAACCGTTAGGACAAAAAGTGCAGTGTTTATTTGTCGACGCGATGATAAGATTGGTTAACCAGAAAGATAGATATCCCGGTGAGAACCACCCCGATGGCAAGATTAGTAAAAGAATCACCACCCCGGTGAATTTTTTAGAAGCTTTTTGACACCGGTCAAATTTTGAAAATAAATATCTTTTGGAGTCAGTCTCGAAATTTGTTCATAATCTAGGTGTTTAGTTGGACAAGGAGCACTAAAATAGTCCATACATTGGTATGACAGCATGAGAAATCTGAATAAATAAGTGAAAAAGAGAAAAAGTCGATTTTGTTACAAATATAGGTAGCAAACTAGTGGTCATTTTTCTTAGTATCCTCATAAATAATTTCACTCTCGACTGGTCTTACAGAAGGCCCAAATGGTTAGTTTGAGTTGTGAAGTATTCTAAACGCCCAGAAGCTCATGTTTTGCGACCCATTCATCTTCTGTATTCATGAATCCGCCACTGCAGACATTGCATCACGCATGAGTAAGCCCTTACACATAAAGTATCAGTCAGTACTCAACAAGTCTTAATCTGAGGATTTGTGCGAGACTAAATACAACAATAAGTTGCAATGTGTTGAGCATGTCCTTGTGTTTACCTTTGAAGTAATCTCGTACTTACTTTGTTTGGTGTAAAAACGTTCTCTCGAGGGTGGTGAATGAGTGCTTACAAGAACTATTTATAGATGGGAAAGGTTTTATTTACAAACATGTTTCGTGGTCACAGAATGGAATTGCAAAGGAATAAAGATTAATTGGTACACGTTATAAATCGCCTTCAGACACTTGTCAACTGGTGGTGAATGTCTTTGAAAATGTGATAGAAGAGGGAAATATAACCCTGCCTGGAATCCAAGGGTATTTCGATATATCTGGCGTAAACAAGCCTTTTTCCCGGTGTACCGGCGTAGCGAACCCCAATATAAATACGAAAATGTCTTTTGGGTAGTAAGGGAAAGGGGTTTGGGAATTTAGTTGCTTTCTTTGCATTCTTTTTTTTATACCGGCGTACACCTCTAACTACGCCAGCGCATATCAGGCGTACAAAAACCGTGGATTCCACACTGGAGTATAACTCAAGGGTAACTACTCAAACTTCGTTGGGGCAGTGGCGTATCTCGATTGTCGTCAGTAGCATCATGAAGACACTCCTTTTTGATTAGAGCAATTTTTACAGCGTTTTTAATTATCAAAGACTAAGTTGGCACTTATCAATTGTTAAACTGGGTTCAAGATAAGAGCCTATAGATCCAGTTAGCCCCCCCTGGAGGTGCCAACTTATCCTAGGCTAACCTTGACAGTTCAAGAACATGCGCAAAAGAGTGTGTTGCTTGTTGTTGTTTGGAACGCTTCAGTAGTAGAATTGGGTGATACATGGCCCCTTAGCGCAGTATTTTTTATATTATTTTATCAGTATATCATTCTATCAGCTAAGAAACAAATTTGATCAAAATCGTCACGTTATATTACTACAGACATATGTCACTCCATTTGTTACTTCCTTGGATGTGTTTAAAAATGACCTGGTATTCCAGGGTTGCCAATTCCGTCATTCCGCTTATTTTTGAAAGCGTATTTCATTTTCTACCGGTTCGCAAATTGCCAGGCAAACTAATATGTTTAACGTTTCTATGGCAATTAGATACTACAAGGAGGAGGCGATGGGAAAAAGGCAGTACTCAAAGACTTACAAAATCAATTACACGTTTAAAAATGGTACTTGTTTATTCTTAGATAGTCCTTGTTTAGCAAGAAGCGCGTTTCTGTAACACCGATATTGACTAAAAGAACTCCTAAACCTCTTAAGTTACCTATATTCTAAATCTCATAAAGACTCCATTATCTAAACAATATCAGAACAGACCGAATTTCTATTTTCCCCTTTACTACCAAGCTTTTGTTCAAATCAAATCAAATTTTTTTTGGCAACATATCAAAACTGAATTTGAATACATCAAATTATTTAGACAAAAAAACGCGAAGTTTTCTAAATATTTGCATAGAAACGAATATTTGCATAGTAACGAAGGATGTTTTCTAATCTTTAAGCATAAAAGACAAGAGCGCGGTATACACAGCGCCAATCAGATGAAGGGACACAAGCATCGGTTTTTGCCGGTATTATTGTAAGAGAATGTTGTCATTCTGCCAGATGGCGATTATGTCCAGCGTGTGTTTGCATGATGCAAATCGAATGGACATGTTACCTCGAAAATCACGAATTGATCTGATGGTATATCGTTTGATGAAATAAGAGTATAGTACATATCTCCATATTCATAAAAACTTTCTTTTGCAAAACTCACTAGGCACAAAATTAGTTAAAAATGTATTTGAAAATGAGTATAAAAAACTGTCTGATGAAGCTGGAGTGAGTAGAAATATTTTCTAATGATAATAAAAAGATTAATGATTATTTGCTTGAGATCGTTTACCTTACGGCAAGTTTCTTCGTATATCAAATAATTGGTTTAACTGTTTTACCAACAAATTATATCTTTTATATTAGGGACCATAAACATATGACGTCCAACTATGAAGTGGGGAGGTCACCGAAACTGATGATGTTCCCGCTATCCCAGTACATTCAACTCCACCATTTACTGGATTAGGGGTGGGGGATGGGGGGTGGACTGGGGTCCAGAAATTGGCCAAAATCACTTGACGTCATATGTTTATGGTCCCTTACCAAAGACCTTTCTTACAGTATATAAGACAATCATACCACCACTCTACCCCCGATGCAACTCTCTTTCATCCAACTCTCTTTTATTTTCGTGCATCAATAGGGTTTTGATGATATTTTTGCATAGTTGTGTCAATGGAAAAGTTACAACAGTTGACCTATTGAGAATACCCTCCTACTTTAGCATTTCTAATCATAGTCAATGGGAGTACTCCTATGTTAGAAAATGTGATTTCCTTTAATTCATCGCCCAATTGAAAAGGACTCCTTGGGCCCTTCTAGGGTGGTCTCATTCTACGATTCTGTTTTTCAACACACGTAGTTAATCCTTAATCCCCCACTTAAAAATCATTCAGTCTCGATGGAGTTCATTGAAAGATATTTTTAAAGCCTTTTACTAAAAGACAGAGATATGAATCCCAGTGGAGGCGACCCGCTTACTGACTATCGAATAGAAGACCGTGGACGTTTATCCCCCCCCCCCCAAAAAAAAAAAAAAAAGAAAAACAACTGGACACGCTTATTTGACCGCTCATTAGTTCCTAAAAAAGTTTTCCTATCCTGGTCGACTATCCGAAAGCCGAGAGTAATGTATCAGCGTTGCTAAAAGAGACGTTTGCAGCGAAGAAAAAACGTTTAACGTATTCATTAGAATATGAGCCTTGCTTGTAAGCGCCTTATGGGCGCTTATCGACAAATTTTATTAACGCAAGAACTAACCCGAATAGGCACTCACTTTTGGCTTATTTTGGTCTGAAAATTTTGAAAATGCACTTTTTATACTGGAATAGATCCCCCAAATGGACCCCCAAAAATAGTTTTTTTTGGTGAAAATAGACATAATAACGGTCTGAAAAAAAATTATATCAGTTTTCTTCTAATTTATTTCAGGTTTGCTTGATATTACAGAAGAAAAACATACATTCATATGTATGATAAAATGAATACAACAGTTTCGGTTCAATACGAACATAGAAAAGAAACGTGCTTCTCAACACCATGAAATTTCCTGCTACCTACACAATAACAACAGCGAGGCTTAATGATCTCGTTAACCCAGACGCCGAAACTGATCAAGAGAACTGACACATGAGTGTGACGTCATAATCTTCTCGTCTACGAACACTTCTCGTTGAGAGGGATGAACGAGACAAAATACCTCGGTGAGGGGGAGTAGAAGGATTGACACATTCCACACGCGCTTGGACATCAGAATGACAGATAGATTCTTAGAATTTGAATCGATTGGGGACAGGGGGTGGAATCGAGGGACATTTTATATAGATGAGTTTCCATACATTTTCCTCTATGAAGACGTCATCATGAAAAAGTGCTGACATCAGCGAAAAGGGTTATGAAGATATTGATACATTTTTTAGTTCGCGAGGCCTCTAAATTCTTGCCAAAGGTGCAGGGCCCAAGCTATGGCCTGCTCGCCCTCTGGATACGCCCTCTGGTGCCAATATCTGAAAAAGGCAGAACACAGATAGCGTTAACTCGCGGTGAGGAATGGGGGGGGGTAAAACTACCCCCCTTGTTATAAAAATCCATCATAACTCGGATTTACGAAATTAAAAATTAAAAATCTTTTATATGATTGAAATATCAAATTACATAACATATCTGCAATTCAATAAATTAAACATTAGGAAGTTTAGAAAAAAAGGCTTTTATGTGAAGTTTTAATGCGCCTTCTTATGTTAAAAAAACACACGCGCTAGTTTTTATAATAAAGTGAGTTTACTCACTTTCCAAAAACTTGGAAAATATCTTGAATTGTGTTGATAATACTTCATACGTCTTTCTTACTCGATACATTCTTTTTACATCCACGTCGATCATTGAAAATATAGGATTCCTCATCGCGGGTTCACTGATCAGATCTGAAAAAAATTCATATGTTTCAACAGATTAAAAAGTAAGGCAAACCCTTATATACCGAAACTTTATTATTGTTTGTACAACATGTTTCCACCATTACAAAAGGTAGAAGAATAAAAAGCACGGAACCTAAAAGCTCTCTCGAAACTAAACCACGAGGAAGTTTTTTTTATCTATGCGTCATTGGAGAAGATTTGGATCTTGTACATTATTATCAGGAATAATTTGGTAACTAGCAACAAGATAAGTTGAGCAGTTTATTTTTGTTTGGTCCTTAATTGACGTGTTTTTTTACATTAGAAAAACAAAAGATGAGATAGGATATCGATTTTTGTGCCTCTTAAAAATGATAGCTTCAAGGACCTGCTTTATGGCTTAATGGTTGGCCCTTATCCATTGTTATCAACACCCAGCCCAACCTAACCTAACCGGATTGAGGCTCATACTCTAGCTAAAGTTTCGATCAGCTCCCAGCAAAAAGATTTTCTTCTAGCCAGTTCTACTGCACCAAGATAATGATATTTTGCGTCTTGAAATTTAAGGTGCTCAGCAGTTGGTGCATATTCTGCAAATCTTCCAAGTAGCAAGATATTTTCCTGGTGAAGTAACAACCTGTAACTGTAGACAAAAAAAATGGTTAATGGTTAATAGTTCGCATTTATGATGGAACAGTCATGCACAAGCTCTTTACGTACTTACCGAGGCAATGGCTTAAGTCCCACCTAGTGTTTCGTCAACTACAAATTGACTACCCAGTTTCACTCAAATGGCATGGGTCGACCCGTCGGCATTGCCTAACGATAGCTAATGCGCCCTCGCTAAGAGCCCGAGTCGAGTGCATTTTATTGCCTCGTTGACAATCAACCAACATAGAAAAATCTCTCATGTTACAAAATATATATTAGGATTTATCATTTATTTTTTGGCTAAGGCTGGGATCTTCCGAGATAAAGTTCGAGCTTCCGAGTTGCTTCTGAGTTGCCAGACATTGTGTCTGGCCAGATGCAATTTCTGCCGGACATTGATACGTTTTTACCGGACATTTTCCGGTGTCCGGCGGCTATTTCCTGGCCTGATTTGAGTCTGATTTTTATCCTGACTATCTACCTAGGTGTGCAGTGAGGCTGCACATCTGCAGTAAAAATTGTTCAGCTCCCAACAAATTCTTCTCAGACGTTTCCAATGTACCAGACATGTTCTATAGACTTTCCATATATCTTAAGGCAAACAACAAAATCTTAATATATCATCAAATTGTTGTCTTTCTTTCTCTAACTAAATATGAAAACAACTAAGTATGAAAACAAGTCTTCGATCAATATTTGAGCCGACCATTATAAATGTATGTCGATGTGATTCTCGACTCGAAACGAAATGTACACACAACCAGAGAAATTAACGAGCAATCATGACATTCAAAACTTTATATAGACGGATTCTATGTGTTTATATCTTGCCTGATGAAACCGCGTATAGAAGTCTAGTAACTATTGTAATATCAAGAATGGATTGGGTGGAGTTTCACGATCGAGCTCTTTTCGCGTGATCAGTTTCACTTTGACAATGAATGCTAATAGTATTTAATTATTTCATAATCTTTTTTTTTCAATAAAAACATGCAGTCAGAAATTGATTTTATGACACTTATTTGAACCAAGGTATTCTATTCCAATGGTCATTTTGTTACTTAACCGATGAAAGGTATTTTTCTAATTACCATTCGGTTAGTATAACCTCTAATAGTAACCAATCTTCTACGCGGTATCAGCAGTCAAAGTGTAAACAAAATGAAAATAACAAGCAAGAACAAGCGATGAAATGAAAAATGTAACGTTTGCTTCATCTTCTCTCTATATCTGTCAGGCTCCTCCATATAGAAGTGATTTTTCATGGTTTGTCGAGCAAGGCAAATATGCAAACATATAAGTTTCTCATCTAAAGTGTACTGATCAATATTTGGTCGATTTGAGATATTATCGTCGTGTTTATTAGTGTTGTGTGTATAGAGAAAGGTTTCGACAAACATATTCAATGAATGAAGATCAACTGTTGTTCGAGGAAATCCAAGGAAAATGAAAGAAGATGGTGGATCTAGATTTGATCATTTGATCAAGCGCTCACCAATAAGGTTTAAATCTTATGAGATCTGATTATCCTACAATGAGAGAATTGACACTAATCGTATTATATGGAAATGTCTATTTACCTTATCCAATCGAGTGTGATTTTGTGGGCAAATATAAGTGTAATGATTTAGATTTAGTCAATATTTTGTCAATTTGAGATATCATTGTCGTGTTTATTAGTGTGCTGTGTGTAGTGAAGAATAAGAGTTGTTCAAGGAAAGTTGGATGAAGATGGGGGTCTCGGTGGGTTTGGATTTGTTTAAAACGCAATACACAGATCCAGAGCTACTGGATAATAGGATCTTATTCCTGCAGACATTTAGTCACAAATGAAATAACCATTTACATAATACAATGAAGTAAAGATGGAATTATCTTAGTAAATATAGAAGTTTCCATATAACATAAGTGTAGGAAAAAATATTTATACGATGGAAGATATATTATCGTTATGTTTATTAGTGTTGTGTGTGTATATTCAAATAAATGAAGAGTAGGGATAGTTCGAAGAATCTCTACAAAAACATGGCTTTGCAAATTTCTGATTGGATCAGATAAATTGACTATTTGCTTATCATCAGTAACCAGAAAATAGTACGGTCAAGTTGAGTCAATCTTGAGCAAATAATTTGAAGTTTATCTGTAACAACTGATGGTTCTACCATAAAACAAAACGCAAATATCAAATTTTCAAGCGATTAGTTTCAGGGGAAGAGGGGGCAATTCCCCCAATGCTCCCTTTAGCAACAAGCATGAATGTGAGAAAACAATTTCAACTTTAAAGTTTACTTTACGAAAAGAGAATGTTTCTCTCATCATCTCCCATCTTCTGCACATGGTCTCAAAAGGACGACTTTTCTCAACTTTTCACAACACCAAGGTGATTGAGCAAAACAAACAAGAAGATGTGAGTTCTTTTTAGATATGTGAAACTCAACTCGCACATACGAGTGTAAAGAAATCGTTTGTGAGTCAAATATCATAAGACATATACCGCACGGCTAGCTACCTTTAAAGTGTGAAACGGGGGGCTCTAGGCTTAAGCATCATAAAGAGTTAGTCTAAATATTGGCAAATAGTCTAGGTGTTACCTTTATGGATTACCTTAGGCCAAAAGAAAATATATGTGTTGTTTCCTCTTCGCGATCAAAATTGAAAAATTGACGATTTTCTTGTCAAAAAGTGTACAACTTAAGTGAGTAAACACTTATCTATTCGTTCCATCCTAAATAATTATTCAAATTATAGGGACATATTTCCTTATAAAATCCGATAGGATAAAATAAAATGAAAAATAAAATAAAATAAAACACCGATCAACCGACCCTTCCCTGTCAAACCTATGGAACCGGAACCACGCATATATTTTTTTTGGCCTTAAGATTATTGTTTTTTTACCAGCAGGCCAGTCTACCTAATGATGTACATGGTCTACTATAATACCAGAGTCTGTAACAGCTGCCCGATTAAAGTTGCCCGGTGGAACTGCCCGGTGATAATTTCTGATTTTTTGACCTTTCCGGTGAATATTTCTGGGTTTTTGGGCCTGCCCGGTAAATAATTCCGATTTTTGGTGATTTTGCCCTGTGATTATTTGTGATTTTTTGACATGCCCGGTGGATAATTTTGAATTTTTGACCTGCCCGGGAAATAATTCTAATTTTCTGGCCGGTGGGTTTTCAGGTTGCTACTGAGCAACTGATTCAGGATGTAATATCAGTAGTCCATAAATGATGATAAAAATGGATGAGCGATTTTGGAGCTGAAAACCCACTGAATAAATGCATGTCATAATAAAGATAGCACTACCGTTAGCAGTAATATAGCTAGGAGATGAAAAATGGACAGGGGTGTACAAACGAATCGTAATCCGATAGTGTAATAACAAATTGTTTTATCGTTAAATACAGATTTCTCATTAAAAAAAATTCCGACAAAATTAGCCGAAATTCTGCCAAAATTAGCCAAAAATCTGACAACATTACCTAAAGATCTAACAGGTTGATAAAAATCCGACAGGTTTAGAAAAAGTGTGTGCGAGGAAGGATTTCTCTTCATTGTCTCAGTTAGACCTAAAACATCTCAACATTTCCTATTATAGATTCTGCCTAAAGTATCAAAATAGTCCATCCATTTAGGGATTTACGAGCAATTTGCTGTGTCAATCCATCAACCACTGGAAGACACTTTGATTTAAGTGCAATGAAGAAGCAGGTCCTCGATTAGCTCTGTAGCCCCTGTTTTCTTGATGTTTGTTTGCTAACTTGTTTACTTTACATCTAAGTGCAAACACGTAGAACTCAAATTAAAAGATTTAGAGCGCATTTAGATGTTACACTGTGATATTAGAAACAGAGGCTATCTGAAATAGGCACAGACATTCTACTTGACTTCCCCAAAAATATCGGCGGTCCACCGAAACACTTAAGCCCATCTCATAGCGATGGTTGGTCAAATTCTTAAAAAGCGTTACAGTCAGTTCCAGTAAATTAGGCAAAGATACCTAATCACCAAAGGCATCATAACTAGGCCATGCATAAAAGAATAGTTCGAATTGCGAAACCAGGTTAATTTGCTAAAAGAAAATATGTTGAGGGTTATTCGCAAAGTTGCCTAAACAATGATCCCATGACCAGTGTGTGGGGGGTGAAGGGTTTACAAACACAGGTATCTAAATTCTTCAACCATTGGTGGTGATGTCATCGAATTCACTAAATCATTGATAAACCTAGTAATTTGTACATGCCAAGGTTTCCTCACTCAACGTATTTGTTTAAGAAACTTTGTTGGTTTTGTTTATTACGTATAACTATCTCGTTGTGACTTTATTCTACGAGTAGCGTCGTCATCTGTTGTTCAAAAAAAGTAAAGAGAAGAAAGTGAGCATTTCGTTCATTTTCTTCTGTAAACATTGAAGAAAAAGTTTTATAAGAAATGAAAGATTCTCTTTTTTTACTTTTCGCCAAAATTCGGCTATTTTAGCCGTTTCATTGATTAGATTTTACAGCATCAGAAAGCTAATTGGCTCGATAAAAAATGTCACAATATAATGTTTTGGTAAAATTAATAAATGAAGAAAATATTTCTACATGAACCAATCAGAATCTTGATGATGTAATTTCTAACCAACCAAAAGATTGAAATAACCATGATTTCAATCTGATCGCCTATCGAAAAGGTTCAATTAATTCCATGGTTCGATACCATAAATGATTGTCTACAAATTAAATGTAAACTTGCGATTTTATTGGTTGAAAATTACATCATCAAGAGTCTTATTGGTTGATTTCAAAATGTCATTATTTGATGTTCTGTTTCAAGTTAAAACTAATATCGAGATTCTTAGTAAACCATTCAAAATTCAAAAGGTGTAATTTTCAACCAATCAAATTTACCTTAATTTTTAAAAAATACCTAAGTAATATTACCTCCAGAATACCACTTCACTTTTGCTTGCATAGGTGTTAATCTGAGCCTTATTCAATGGACGTGCGTTTGTGTAAACACTCATAACGCAAAATCTCAAATAAAAAAAGTTAATTGAAAAATACTGTGCTCATAATAAGAGAGAGAAGAAAAGAAAACAGTTCTCGTACCATTCTACTCGTGGCATTAGCGTGTAGACACGAGTAAACAAGTAAACGAGTAAACGAGTAAACAAGGTCTTTCTCGTACTTAATCAGTAAGATTAGGTTATATGTTATAGTGTCGCATGTTTTTTCTTAAATTTGTGATCTAAAAGCCGAAATAGAACTCTAAATCTACGAAATTAATCAATGATTTTTTACATTTTTAAGTGAACCAATCAGATTCTTGGTGATGTAATATTTAACCAATCAATAGTCTAAAGACTTTTCAAATGCTTTGGTATTCTTGTATTCTTTTCGATTAAAAGCATAAAGCACATGGGCGGGCGTGGCTTGGTTACAGAACAGTGGCGGATCTGGCCCATTTTCTGAGTGTCTTCAAAAGTGATATTTACCTCAAGCTGTGGGACATTTTGAAAAT
>JAUKPT010000625.1:0-18770 GCA_032273505.1 Nanomia bijuga
GGTAATTGGCAATTAGTCAGACCCTGGTCAAGCCAATTTTTGCAATTTTTATTATTTTCCCAATTTTTACTCGAATTTTCCCAAGTACCGAAAGTGCTAAATTTCATTTGAGTGCCAAAACTATCAAATGTGATGTATTTCATGATAGTTCCATATAAATTTCATGTTCTAAACATATTTTAACTCTTATCTTTAGGGATTTTCCCATCAGTACCAAATTTCTCTAAAATTTCAAAATTTTGCTGACCAAGCATTACAAGAAGTGCTGACGTAAGCAAAATAATGATGAAAAGTATTTTTTTTGATTTTCCAGTAGAATATAAGTTGTACTATGTATATGTCTGCCAAGGTTTACCTTAATTGAACAATTTTTCCGGATTTTGGAGAGGGGGCACTAAGTGCTCCCCCCCCCCAGGTTTAAAGCAACCTAAAACAGACCAATACGTTAAGGGTTAAATAAGAAGAGCTATTCTTAAAATCCTCATGGAATTAATTTATGTCATAAATCAAAAATCATACTAATGATTTCGAATTAAATGTGTTTTTTTAAATAATAATGTTGCTATTTCTCTTATTTATCATGCAATCAATGCTTAATCAATTAACATTATTGCTTCTTTTTAAAATGCCATAAGATTAACATAATAAACATTAATAAAGCGAAATGTTTCTACATGCTTAACAGATCAAATCAAAACCATCTTCCACATGCTTATAACATTTGATTCCACTACTCCAAATAATAAAATTATGCGAGAACTTCTTAATAAAACATGAAAAGTTTACAAAAACAACAAAACACACTAACACAATCACCTTCCTTGTTTGAAGATCAAGCCAAACAATAATAAACGAACAAAAACATCTATTACGTCTGTCGAAATTGAAATCAAAAACCAAATTATCTAACGGTGTCTTGTCAGAGATTGGAAGATATTTATGCTTCTTTTTTAAAAGATGTCTTGTCAGAGATTGACACTTGTGTTACAGGAAGAACTTTTAGCTTTAGTAAATAATGATTCACTATGTTTTGATAGTGTGATAATCATGTATTTGGATGTTTGACTATGAATACATTGTTTACAATTAAAAGGACATTGGTGGTGAAGTACTTAGCATCCCTTTAGAGATCATCTCAAAAGTTTGTCTCATTAAGACTATTGATTGGTTGGATATAACATCATTAAAAGTCTGATTGGTTAAACGAAGAATGTCACAATTTGATGTTTCTTAAAGTCAAAAATGTTGATATCATTTTGAAGTGAACCAATTATTTTTGATGTAATATTCAATCAACCAATTGTTTACATTGAGATGAGATAATTCCTAAATATGTTTTGATTGGCTGATAATCATTTATTGAAATGTTTGAAATTATAAAGGGATCACCTCAAAAGTTTCTTAAATTTAGACTATTGGTTGGTTGAAAAATATGTCATCGAGAACCAGATTGGTTTATTCCGATATATCTAAAATTGATTTGTTACAACTGAAAATTTTGATGAAATTGTTTTGTGAGCCAATCAGATTCTTCATTGTGTTATATCCAACCAATCAATCGTCTTAATAAGAAAAACTTTTAAGATGAACCCTGAAGTTTTTTTTCTATCGGACAAAAATTCAGCGGACTAATTTTACTGCACCAACTCGAAATTTCAGCACTTTTGTCCGCTAAGTCTATGGTATGCTAAGGTATGTTAAGTCAACCTCTGGACAAAATAAATTTTCGGTAGACAATATTTTTGAGCAGCCAACATTTTTAGCACCAAGCCAAATTTTTAGCAATTTTATCCGCCGAATTTGTGTCCGATAAGGTATCAACAATTCTAATGTCGTATTTTTTTGGGATTGGGTCGAAACGAGTCGGAACATTTACAGAATATCCACATGTGTGGTTTAAAATAAATCATATTAAATTAATATTCTAAGTGTAGACAGCGATTTTTAAAATCCGTATAACTTTTTCAGTTTTAGCTAATTTCCACACATATTGTAGGTATAGACGAGCACTGTAATTTGGCATAATTAATTTTGAAAATGAAGAAGAATTGCGGCCAGATAATGAAGAAGAAGAAAATCAACTTCTTTATTTCGAAAATAAATCGTAACATTTAAATGTTTTCTTATTCGGCTATCTAAGTTGATTTCAACAGTGTATTCTTTTCTATTTTAGCTTCATCTGTCACAAAGTTACGGTACTTTTTGTTACCCCTAGTCAAGCCAAAATAAGCTTTAAATTCATCAAAAATCGTCATATTTTGGCTCGACTAGGGGTTGAAAAACATACCGTAACTTCATGACGAATGAAGCTAAAATAAAAATCAATACATTTTTGAGATTAGCTAAGATAGCCAATAAAGGTTGAAGTAAAATGTTACAAATTTTATTCGAAATAAAGAAGTAGATTTTTTGGCCGCAATTCTTCTTCATTTTCAAAAATAGTCAAGTCAAATTAAAGTGCTTGTCATAACTACAATATGTGTGAAAATTAGCTTAAACGAATAAAAACTGAAGAAGTTATACGCATTTCAAAAATCACTGTCTACACTTTATGTACAGAGTATACAGCAATTTCTACTATAAACATATATCATTTTCTGATGGTATTTGGCTCTAGGCTAGTCCAGGAGACTTATTGCTAAAACGCATATCAAAAGTTTTTTACAGTTATAGTAATATCAATTAAATAAAAAATAAACAATGAATGGTTTTCCATAATATTTTACTATTTTATTTTAGTTATGTAATAGTTTTGTATGACTTAAATCTTGGTTAATTATCTTACAAATAAAGTAATAACATTTCAAGCCTTGTGCCTTTTAAGTTGAATTTAGGTTCAGAAATAAGGCACCGAATATTATTATACTTTTTCATAAACCTTGACTAATACTAATACATAATCATACACAAAAAAGTAATATAATATAATAATATTTATCACAAAAGTTAGTCTAAATTAGATATTTGATTTGTTCAATATTACCCCATCAAGAATCAGATTGGTTCACTAAAAAAAGTTTTCATCATTTTGAGTTTTAACAAAATATCAAATTGTGACACTTTAAAGTGAATCAATCAGATACCCGTTGGTGTAATATACAACCTATCAATAGTCTAAATTAGATATAATAAAACGAGATTTACAAATCCTATTAGTAAACACATGGTTGGAAACTGTGGAGTTAAGTCATCCCAGCATACTGTTCGACATGTAGTTACCATGGTTACTAATACAGACTGCTGTCTATTTATTGAACTGTTAGCACAGCATGTTGTCAAGTTATCCCTGTGTGTTCGCCATCAGGTGAAATATTAAAAATTGAAATTGAAATTTTGAGGGTTTGAAGAGAA
This sequence comes from Nanomia bijuga, assembly GCA_032273505.1. Lineage (NCBI taxonomy): Eukaryota > Metazoa > Cnidaria > Hydrozoa > Siphonophorae > Agalmatidae > Nanomia > Nanomia bijuga. The sequence goes on from JAUKPT010000625.1 coordinate 3,352, forward strand.
AATATAATGATTTGAGGAAACTTCATATAACAGCTTCATGAAAAAAAATCGTGGGAATCTGTAAATCTCTTATTTCCATGCTGTGATTAAGAAGGCTGAATCCTTATGATTAAAATACCACGAAAGATGACATTTTCAAATGTAGAAATTATGACAAAAGAAATGTTAGCGAAATTTAATTTCACAAATTTTTGCAAATATATATTTTTTTTGTGTAACACTTCAAATTCCGTAAAAGTTGTTTTTCCCTTCTCTTTTAAGCTTTTTTGAGCTTTTCTTTGAGGCTAGAATTTTGCCAATTTACGAAAAAAAATTTAACAATATTCACAATATTTACATATTATATACGCAAAGATTTACTATAAGATAGATTTTACCATACAAATATAATTTTTTTAGACAGGCTTTATCAGCTGTCAAATTAAAAGCTAAAAAATCATGATCCAATTATAACGTTGATGTAATAATCAGTCTTTTATAGAATTCATATAAGCTTGTAGGTGTGATTAAAAAATAATGTTGTCAATAACAGACATGATAGTTGGAGAATTTTATTTCTCTGAAAATCTAAAACGAGTGTAACGAGTTATAAAGCAGTGGCAAGGTTTGGGGGAGGTGCTGTGAGCCCCCCGATGCGGTCCTGGAGAAAACCTGCACGAAATTTTAAGATTTAAGCACCTAGTGCCCAGGAATAATGACCAAAAATAGACTTTTCTATAGATAATTTCGATTTCAAAAATATTTTTTTCTCTGAAATCAGGGAAATCTCTGAAGACTGAGATTTCTGCAAAAAATATCATAGATTCATTTTTCCTACGTTTGTAGTTTTTGGGCACAACAACTGATTTTGATGCATTGAAATGAAAAGCCCATCATTAATATTTTTATTATAAAACCTCATCATTATTATTACCTTAGGTCTCAAATCGTTGGTTATTTTAACCATCAAAATTCGATTGCTAGGGGATTGCAAGGCTTCTACTGCTACTAACTAAGGTAGCACCAACTACAACCATTATTCTCGGACGGGCTAAGGAAAAGTAGTACTTTTTGTTCTTTTTTTTAGTTTTGTATCAAAATCAAAACAAGATAATTGAGGAAAATGTTACTTGTTTATCCACCAAGATTTGAAAATAAAGAAACACAAATAACATATAAATATGAAGCCCATACCACGCTGATTATTTCTGCCAATAAAAAGCTCTAATGAAAAATATAAAAAACACCTAAAATTATTTTTCCGAAAATACTGATCCTTATAATTCATATGCTTACCTTCAAAAAATCATGCAACGATATCTTTTCAGGTTTTTTCCTCATAGTAATGTCATAATAGAGATATTCATTTTTTATATTATTAAAAAATAGTCAAAAAGCATTTTAAAGAGATTTAGTTTTTTTAATTGTAATAATAGTAGTTGATACTTGTTGATACCACAAAGTTTCATAAATTCACAGCAAAACAGTAAACAGAGATGTACCACCAACTCATCAGTTATAAGGAGGGGGGAGTAGGGACATAAGACATTTGTTGTAAATATTGTTGATTGGAGTTTGTTTGTCTCTGGTATATTTTACCTAACTATGATTTCATTCAACTATTCATCTTTTTCATATTTTTTTAATTTTTTATAGCTTCACTAATCTTTCATCTATGTCCACACTAGCATATCTCCGACAGAGAGCAGCAACCATATAAACATCTCTATATGGCCTGTTCATTCCAAATTTGTTTCCAAACTTCTCCTTTCTGTATTACACACTCCTTGAGTGCATTTTACCTACACATCTATATGCAAAAATCGTTGATACCACAAAGGTTTTTAAATTCCCAGCAAAACAGTAAATAGAGATGTACAACTAACTCAACACAGCAGAAGGAACTTGCAAACATTTTTTTCTTTCAACACCTCTCAAGAGTTTGACTATTGATTGGTTGAATATCACAGCATCAAGAATCTGATTGGTTGATTTAGATTAATGTCACAATTTGATGTTTTATTAAAGTAAACAATTCTTCTTATTATCATTATCATTATTCTTTACGGGAATATGGAAATTTTATATACCACTTTCTATATTCCATTTTATGCTATGGTAACTAGAGTACGTTTTTATATTTTAACACATACAAGATAAAAACTAAACTCTAATTGTACGAAACCTCATAATAATTCTTTCACTCCATAAAAAGTGATATGGTATGATGTTCGTAATAAAGTAAGGTATCATCTCAAAACGTTGTCTAATTTAGACTACTTATTGATTAAATATTAAATCATCAATAACCCGATTGGTTCTTAAAATAATGAAATCATCATTTTAAGCTATAACAAATTATGAAATTGTGACATTTCTAAGTTAACCAATTAGATTGTTGATGCTGTAATTTTTAACCAATCAATAGTCTACATTAAACAAAGTTTCGAGATGAGGTAACAGCATTACGATTAGTTAAGACAACGTGAGATAAATAAGAAGATTATGAATGCCTGTAATCAAGATGGGACTGAAGAGATATTGACATTCTAATTAAATCAAAATGATTTATCAGGTGATTAATGAGGTGATTAAGAGATCGTCTACAATGAATGGCCGAGCGGTTTAAGTGTCACATCTATCAATACTAGATACCGTACGATCTGAGTTCAATACCCAGTCGCGTTGAGAAAAAACAATACTACTCTGAAGTATTGAAGGCTAGATAACATCAATTGAAGTGTGATACTACAATCGTTAGGCTATAAGTCAGCCGGGTCAACCAATGCCATGTGAGGGGGATTGGGTAGTCAGTTTGTACCTGTCGAAACACTAGGTGGAGCTAGTCCACGGATTAGCTATGCAATGCATCACTGTTCCATCCTTACCTACAAATTATAGGTAAATTCGGTGTCTCATTGGTTGGAAACAAGATGTTGGTTGGTTTCTTCAGAATCCCATATCCGTCTGCCATAGAACATGAGGGGTTGTCTACAAATTATTGGTAAATTTTTCACTTGATTGGTTATAAATTACATCATCAAGATTTTGATTGGTTCACTTAGAAACATTTTCGTGATTTTGAGTTTTGACAAACACACAAATTGTGACATTTCTTAAATAACCAATCAGATCTTTGATGATGTTAATTTTAACTAATGGAACGGTAAATTTTACCGATAATTTGTAGACAACCCCTAAGAAATAATATTTTTATGCAGATAAAACATTAAAAAAATAAGTAAGAAACTGTTCATTGAGAAGTTGAAAGAAAAATTGACCAGACATAATTTGCAGGCAAACAAATTCTTTCAATGTAAATTTTATAGGGAATATATGTAATGTAACCAAAAATAAAAGAAAGGCAAGTAAGCAGAGCAGACACGATTTACCATGACAGAAGAAGCCCTTCGCGAAATGAAATAAAAATCGAACACATCAATATTCCCTTTTATTTCCATTTGCTGAATTATTTATGCACGTGATGGGAAAACAGAGCTCAGAGTAAATTCAAACAAAAGAAAAAGTAATGAAGTTTTCTTTTTCACAACTTAAACAACGTTTCAATATGTTTCGAAACATTTCTTTTTTTTCAAGTGTCTTGTTTTCCAAACATGAAACACTTCTGTCATCTAATGATTAAAAGAGATTGTCTGCAAAATTATAGGTAAATTTGCTATTTCCCAGACACCACCTCGTCATTTCTCGTCATTCTTCAAATCTCGTCATTTCTCGTCATTTCTCGTCATTTCTCGTCATTTCTCGTCTGACGAGAAATGACGAGAAATGACGAGGTGGGGTCTGGGGGGCCTAATATCATATGATGAAGATACTGATTCTTAAATGTCATCATTTGATGCTTTTTGTTAAAATTGAAAATGTTAATTCTCATTCTGAAGAAACCAACCAAAATCTTGATGACATAATTTCGAACATTGAGACAACAAATTTACCTATATTTTATAGACAATTTTTGAATTTAGCCATCCTAAAATGGCTGAAAACCCGTTTTCCAGACCAGAATTTAACTAAATTTGAGGGTTTTTTTTTGTTAAATTTAGGCAAAAATGATACTTAAAAGAAAGAAACTAAGAAAAAATTAGACGAGTTCTTAATAACGTTAAGATGCAAGGTACACCTCTTTCATGGAATAAAGAAGTGATACATGAAAGAGCAGAATGCTAAAACATTTGATACATACGATCAGTAATTCTCAATACACGAAATCAAAAAGAATAAATCATTACTCTTAGGTGTCTAATAAACAAGAGAAGCTGGTAAATTTCCAATTTTTCGATTAACGATGGGTCCAGACAAAAAAAATGTGAAAATCACCCCTGGTGTCATTAATTGAACAATATTTTGAGTGTAACAAAACATGTCATAAAAGGTCTTAAAAAATTCGTGGTTATCAACATTATTATAATAAAGGGTTTTATTTGCGGCGTTTGTTTCTCTTCTCTTCCAATTTTAGACTTCAAATCATGCAAACATTTTGCAAACTGACCCAACCAGACAGGGTCATATGTAACAAAATGTAGCATCCTGATCAGTCTGGTCAATTTAATTAATATAAAAAATGCACTATCAAGATTCTCAATGCTTCAATTCAATAATATGTTTTGTCAAAACTTACAATCATGAGCCAACCAATCGGATTCTTGATGATGCAATTTTCAACCAATCAAACAGCCTTCAACCTTCAACCTTCAACCATAATTACGAGACGAATATTGAGGTTGCGAAAAAAAAATCTTAAGAATAGCAAGCCCGCGCGCGTCTAGTTTAGAACCACCGCATAAGTGCATTTTCCCATCATTTCCCGCGTTAATCTTTTTTCTTTTTATTATCCCCAATAATATTTTGTATTCAAAAATAATAATGCGAACACACAATTCAAATGTAGCTACGAATTTGTAAGGTCACGAGATAATTGAAAGTTGGTCCTGCAATGGTATATTTCACCGCGCGCGTAGTTAAATATTTATACTATCATAAGGGAAGAAATTTTCGTGGAAGAAATTTTCGCGAATTTGGCCCTTTTTCGCGAAATTAAATTCCGCGAAACACGTCAAAATTGGACATTTCCGCAAAAATTGCTGTTTTCTCTCAATTTCTCTATTTTTTTTACTTTTTTGAGCTTTTGAGGCTAGAAATTTGTCAAATTCTGCGAAATTCGCGAAAATTTCTTCCGCGAAATTCGCTATTTTTGACCCATCCATTCGCGAAAATTTCTTCCGCGAAAATTTCTTCCCGCGAAAATTTCTTCCCTTAAGGTAAATCTCGCTATTCTAAAGATTTTTTCTCGATGACTTATTAATCGTTTTTCAAAGTGGTTGTGTTTTAAAAATGATAATAACAGGGGTGACATTGAACATGTGAGCAGCTATATGTCCCATGTCATTTGCCTTCCAGAGGTCAAAACGTCGGACAGAAAAACTCAACTGTTTGTTTGACAGTCGATAGATTTGTCTTACAGAGAATTATAAATGTCTGCTATCGGCATGCTATCGTGCAGGCCATGTCAGAAATATTTCACAGGCGCGCGATATTTTAATGTGTATAAATCGCGCGCCTGGAGACGAATTAGGTGCGTGTGGGCGTGCGCACGCGTGACCAAGCGCCTCTTGTGATATAGCCTGGTCGTGCATACGTCCGAAGGGTAATGAATAAATTATTTTCAGGGCTGCAAAATCCACAAAATCGATACTAACTTTAAATTAAACTGACTATTCTGACTGTTATGTGAAATATAAAATATTTATGAATAGGAAGTAGTACGTAAAAAAAACATCACGCGCTACAACAGCTACATGTTTTTTTTATAAGAACCTCGTTTATAAGAACATTCAGGCTGAGATTGGCTCGAAATAAGAACATCTTCAGAACAAGTCCAGGCTGAGTGTAAGTCAAGAGAAAAAATGTTTTAAAAACAAAAGATATAAAACAAAAGATATAAAAACAAAAGATATATTCCTTTTATTATACATGATAAAGATACAAGGTAAATACAAGATAAATGTACTGAATTTTGAAAGTCTTTAGTACAACCTTTGAATTTGGCTTTGCTTTGCTATAATGTTTTATTCGTTGAAGTTTTTCTTAGAACGGCTATAAAAAAACCCGTAGCAAAAAGTGCGCGATCGGAGCAGAATTTTGGCCCGGAGAAAGTTGGGGCTTTTCTCTAAGAAATAAAAATCGAATACAATTATTTTTACAGTAAAGTCAAACAAAATCAAAACATTGATTACTGACGCTTATGATATCACAATATTCGAAACTTCCATTTATAATCTAAACGTTTAAAATGGCTGGAGATGGCTGTATTTTCGCCGCCTCCCAACATGGTGGGCGGCAATTTTTATATGTCGGCATTTTAAAGTTTGTGCGATCCCAACTAATTTTGTTCTATGCAAGCGACTGGTTGTATATGATGTATACTTGCAAATGACGTGTAATTCGCATCGGACGTCACAGAAAGCCAGGGTCAATGAAAACTCTCGTCGGAGCAAGCTGAAACTTTTTTTCTACGGTGATAAGAACAGGCTAAAACCAAATGAAAATTAGGAACATCCAGCGTCAGCTGAAATTTAGGCGTTAAAAAAACGTGTATGATAAGTATGACACTGTAGCCTCAGTAATAGAAAGAACGTCCAGTGATCGGGAAAACCCGACAGAAAAAAACGATCAAAGTACTTCTTGATTTAGAGGAAAACCCCGACAGGAATTTCTTAAATGTAGCAATGTATATAGTTATGTATATCGGCAGGCGCACACGCCATCATTTCCCTCGACCTCATTGGGGGCTTACAGCGCCCCCCAAACTCCATCTAAAAGGGACTCGCTACGCACCCTCCGAATGTTCTGCTCGCCTTGTTCCTTTCACTCCCATTTTCACCGATAACTTTCCCTTATTTCCATCACTCAGCCTTATTCAGGCACTTACGTCACTTAGAAATCTGTACTATTAAGTGAAGAAGTCCAGTCAGCAGCAGCGGTGTCGCTCAGTGTGTATATGTGGGGAGGGGTGTACAAACAAATCAAAATCCGTACTTTTTTATCGTCAGACTAAAGAAAAATATCCAACAAAATTAGCCAAAAGTCAAACAACTTTAAAGCGAAAATTCCTACAAAAAAATTAGCCATAAGTCCAACACCTTCAGCCAACATTCCGAGAAAAAAAGCGAAGCTTAACAGATTTCCAGCTTGATAACCCCAATTCAGCCATTCGAGACCCACCATAAGCCGTTTCTAAGGCAACGAGTTTCCTGGTACTAGAAATGCTTCCATCACCCAAATTAAGCCATTCGAGAACCACCATAAGCCGTTTGTAAGGCAACGAGTTTCCTGGCATTAGAAATGCTTCTATCACCCAAACTCAGCCATTCGAGACCCATCATAAGCCGTTTGTAAGGCAACGAGTTTCCTGGCATTAGAAATGCTTCCATCACCCAAATTAAGCCATTCGAGACCCACCATAAGCCGTTTGTAAGGCAAGTCGTGAGTGAAATCATTTTTAAAAAAAAAGAATCCGCCACTGAATGCCTGCTACCCTCCAAAATAATACTTCTAGGGGGACAACAACATTGAATGACTTACTGAAACTGTAACAATAGCAGCACTAACTTTTTACAAAGATGAAAACCTTCTGCTGCACTTCTGCAATAAAAACACCATTTTACACATTTTTACATTTTCACCCTTTTCACTCAAAATTTTTACGTAAAAAAAAATCAATATCTATCAGACGAAGAGAAACGAGTACTTGAACTTTAGAAGAAAATTGAAATGAAAAAAAAATAATAATTGATTTCTCAGTTTTTTTTGTCATCATGAATATTTAAGCGAGCTACAAATGCATTTATATATATTATTATTTTCTTCAACTCTCGCGAAAATAAAAAAGAAGAAAGAAGAGAAGAGAAAATTCATCACCATCACTAGAAAAAACTACAGTGATAAAAAATTGATGAAGATCTGTTATCATCACGCAAATTGAATGATTGGATACAAGACAACGAAAAAAGTGATGTACTGTTTTCAATTTTCATAAGAAATACAATTCAATAATAAAAAGTGATTTGAACTTTTGAAATTTTGTTGTTTAAATGTTGTTCGTTATTCTTCATTTTTATTTATTTTGATGATGGAGAGATGTTGGAAACTAGCTCCCCATGATGGGACTTATTAAGGGGTCATCTCAAAACTGTCAGATTTAGACCAGTGATTGGTTTTGCATAATCAAGAATCACCAATTGAAATCTTCGTGATGTAATATTCAACCAATCGATAGTCAGAATTTGACAAAACTTTTAGGATGGCCCTTTACATCACCAAGATTCTGGTTGGTTTACAAAACAATTTATCTAATTGTGACATTTGGATGTGAACCAATCAGATTCTTAGTTATGTCATTTGTAACCAATCAATAGTTTTAATTAGAAATAATAAATGAAATGCTGTTGATCTAATGGGTGATTGGATATTGCGACAATGCAGTAGCTTTAAGAGAATGATTAAGAACAAAAATAATTAGAAATGTTTGGATTTGAGTCGTACAGGAAATGTTTGGTTTAGGGCCTTGTCACAAAATGTTGGCTATTTCAAAATGTCACAACTTGATGTTTAGTTAAAATCCAAAATGAAGAAGACATGACTATATGGAACCAATCAGAATCTTGATGTAATTTCCAACCAATCAAAAAATTGAATTAGTCTTGATATTTTTTTGTCAATGTTTGAGTTGTCTTAAGATAAAGTTCAGTAATGATAGGGTGAAAGATTTTTAGGAAATTGCCGACAAATTATTTGCCATTTCATCATGTGTGTTTACAGACTCCAAAGAAAAATATCCAACAAAATTAGACAAAATTTGACGAATTTAAGACAAAATTAACCAAAAATCTAATTTTGGAGAAAAAGATTCAAAAATCAAGATTCTTAAAGTGTACATACCCTAATTTCAACAACAATGGTCATTTCTTAAGTCATAAGTATACTCAAATGAAAACTTTATCGACGAGCACTCATTATTTAACAAATCCAAGAAATATCTGCACAATTCTCTAACTCTTCCACACCACAAAATTTAAACTTCATCTCGTAAAACAAGAATTACTTGTCCTTCACAGAGAAATTATGAAATCTTGAAATCTTGAAATTTCATACACTTAATCATTCATTATATTAATCTAACTGATTAATAAATCATGTACAAAATGCATGTGCATCAATCAATATAAAGAAAGATCAATCACTAAAAAATCAGAAAATTTACATTAAATCTCTGTCATGCATAATCCATGAGTAAAGTTTCATCTAAATTCAGGTAAATTTCAATAAAATATGACCTAACACCTGTCAACATTAGACCTCTCACTCTCACTCTGCAACACTTCCATGAAATCAATTGAGGAGCCTGTTTTTGAATAAAAATATCTCTCCTCAAATTAGCATTTTGAAGGGGGTTCATATGGATTTTTTGAGATAGTGTACCTAACCGTGCACCTAAATTGGCTTGAGGATTTAGAGATTTAGAGTCTCGACTTTTTTCAACAACTAACAATAACCTAACAACACTAAAAAACGTTTGTTGCAATTTGTTTGGGGTTAATACTTACTGGACTAAGCGACCAACACAAGGGAGCAGCGACCAACCCAAGAGTTTTTTTGAGGATTTTCAAGATGGCCGTCATAATTGCAAAAAAGGTCTATTTCAGCATATCTTTTAAAATATGTTATCTCGTAAGTAGAATACATAGCAAACAAACGCTCAAATTGTAAAATTCTAGTTAATCATAGTTTCTGTTCTGAGCATTTTCATTGTGTTTAATAGTTGATTCGATATTTTTTTAATTTTCATAATCTTTTTTCTCTTTCATACCCTTCTATGCAATTTTTGATACTCTTTTCTCCACAAATTTAGTATGTTTTGGAATGATTGGGATAGGGAAGATTTCTAAAAATTCCTATGAATATGAAGGGAATGGCTGAGGGCAGCTCTAAGGTGCGTGACCGGGCAGCAATTTTCTTTCTGCACCACTGCTTTCATGGTCATTCTGCATCAAAAGCTTTTAGCTATTTTTCATAACTTATAAGTTATTTAGTTGCAACCATGTTCAAGTAAATTCTCAAGTGAATAATTCATTGAAAAGTTTTTGAAGTTGGGCAAATTATTAATCAGACATTCAGTCAGGCATTTTGTTCTAGATGCCCACTCACTAGTACAAATATTTTTTGAAATTTTTGATGGTCAGACGTTTCTTGAATATTAATATAAGAATATGAACATATTTGACTTCATATTTAATTTTTAAGTGGTAGAATATAAAGCTTTGAAACTGCATGAAAATAAACAAATTATGATAATGGTTTAATGGTTTGCACTTACAACCAGGATTTACATCTTAACACTTAAGGACATTCTGTTCATTTTTGGTTTTGCTTTCATAATGGAACAGCCATGCACAAGCTATATACACGCTTTTTTTAAAAGAATATACTCTATAAGAATATCCAAGATGAAATTGGGAAAAAAATTAAGAATATGCTAAGAATATCGTCATCTTGGATTTTCCTTAAGAATAATATTTATCTTGAAGTTTTTTGCCAAGCTAAGCATATTCACGCCGTTAAAAGAAAATAAATGGTAAAACAAAGCAGACTATTAAATGCACAGATTACTTTCCCATGCGAATACGTTATAACCTTAAAAAGAAAGAAGTGATAAAACAAAGCAGGCTAAAAATTGAATTAACAAAGATTTAGGGCATAAATTCTAATATCCTTCCTCTTATACATGATGTGTATACTAAGAATATGCTAAGAATATGCCAGGATGAATTTTGCCAAAAAGTTAAGAATAATCATGTTGAACCCAAAAAACACTATTCTCATAAAAAAAGCTTATCGAGGTAATGTCTTAGATCCCACCTAGTGTATGAGTTTAAATATATACTTGACTTCATATTCAATTTTAATGAAACGACTACTGGTCGAATCAGGCTATCCACCAACGCGTAGTGGTATCTCATCTTTCAGAACACTTCCATTCATGTAAGTTTGTGAGCTTGTGAATGGTAGTTCCATCATAAGTGCAAACCATTACCATTAACCATTAACCATCATTACGTGTCTTGATAAAATCCCGCCAGAAATCGTCCAGAAATCGTTCAGATGATATCTGAAGAAAGAAAAGTAATGGACGATGATCCGTTAATTCATGTGATGAGGCTCACTGAGTCAAATAATCCAAAATTAAACAGCTATATAAACGCACTTTACGCATGTGACAATTTTATCGAAGTGGATCGTAACCAACGTAACAACTCATCTCGAACAAAATGAGGTTAAAGATCGAGACAGGAAGGCGGTCAAGAATCCCCCGTTAAAGACAATGACAATGACAATGTGGAAATGGAATTCAAACAGAGGAACATATGTGTTGCTCTTTTTGTACTATCGTCAGCTATCACGAATATAATTAAAGAGCGGTACAACGAAACAATTAATAGTTATGAGACTTTCATGCAGGCTATGAAGTCTGAAGTCCAACTCCGTATTATACGTGAAATATTAGACTCGTCGTAGAAATAGAATTTACAAACTGATTTATTTTTATTTTTATTTTTATTTTTATTTTTTTTTTTTTATTTTTCTTCTTATGTACTTCTATATTCTTTATATTATCAATAAATATAAGTGACAGAAACGGACAAATCTCTCCCAAAATCATCACCATGTTAACAGCCAACGAAATCATCAAAGCAGACCAAACAGCTTGATGAAAGTGCTTAAGTCGTGTCTGACTCCCCAACCTTCTAGGCCGCCACTTGTTCCATAAAGGGGAGACCAAGCGAACGGTGGTCCAGATAAACATGCTAGGCCTATAAGACACGAGTCAATACATACTCTGTAAGAATTGAACCACTGTGATGACTCTAGCTTACTCCGATATGGGGTCTCAAATCAAACAGGTCTGAAAAAGGTTCACACAAAGTTAGAACCATTAAGACATATGAGGTAGCATCTGGATCATGTAATTCCATTATTTTTAGTGGTCAATAAAAGTGAAACTGCATGGAAATTAAAATGCTGATGATTGTTTTAAGTGTGCACAGTAACATCAATTTGACAATTAGAATAAAACATGGGTCGATGAAGTGAAATGAATAAGTTTAAAAACCATGCAATACATAAAATCATTACAGTGTAAATGTGCAGGGGAAAAGTTTGTCTAATTTGGTTGAAATTCACACCGTGTCCATTTACCTATATTTTGTAGAAAACCCGTTAGTACCCATTACACTAAAAGGTTTCTGATACGCTTTCTAGACACCACCACTCTACTAAAAAGCCATGCGTCTTGTATCTTATAACCCCCCTCTCCCCCTGCATAAAAAAGTGAAATTATTATTATCATAATAAACAAAAAACAACAAATATAATTATTGATGACATACTTCAGTCGCAAATAAACATACACAACATACTTCAATATTCCCAGGGTAACTATAATTCTTACTCCCTTGAATCCAGTTCAAGACTGTTGAACGTTCTCCTACCATCTTTTGCTCACACAACAAGAACGAAGAAAATCGTCGTCCTCAAATCTAAACCAGTCTTTTTCGTAATTGAATTAAGCATTAACATAATCTTTCCCTCTCTCTTTTTAAAGAGGTAGGAGGTAATATTCTGCTAATATCTTGCTTAGAAATGAACGATTTGTTAAAATCAATAAAAAGACAGTTATAACAACTAAAAACTATTTATTTTCAATGCATTTCGACTTTATGTAGTAAATCTTTCTCTCTCTTTAAAGAAGTAGGAGTATAAATTCTGCTAATACACGTTTATCCTCGTTTATAATAACATTCAGGCTGAGATTGGCTCAAAATTTGGACATTCTAAGGCTGAAGAAACGATGAAAAAATAAGAGCATCGCCTGAAATTCAGGCGTTCTTATATAAAAAAACGTGTATCTTGCATAGCAATGTACGATTTATTTTGCAAGAGTAGATTTGTTTTGTAAAGAGAGAGAGAATCAACTCACGAAGATTTGCATAATGCATGAAAACAAACGTGTCAACATAATTACATCTAAAGTTTCTACTAAAAACTGACATAGGTTTTAGAAACAATTATACGAGAAATTAAGTCTTTAGACTCATCTATCATAAAAGTTCTTTTCACAACATATCCAGTCTTTTATTAGCAGCAGGTTAAAGATTATACAGAAACTGATCACAACATAGAAAGAACAATGGAAAAAATTACAGATAAAATGACGAATAATTGGAACACAAAACAAAACGATTAGGAAGTCATTAAGCATTGAGTTAAAGAGGACAAACAAAAACGTTCCCCTTTGATCTATCAGAAAGAGGATTAGTTCAAACACATAACCATGACATATACTTAACTGATACCTTTGTCTGATTAGAGGTACTTGCTCGACATAATCTGCAGTGGCTACAGGACGGTCAAAAGGTCAGACAACTCAATAAGAGGTGCATGATCACTCTACAGCATCTCATCAAAGAATCTGAGGAAGGTGGAAAAAGTTCCTCAAAAATGGAGGCCTTATGCTGATGTGTGTGCGTTTGTTTGCATGTGTGTACTTATTGGCAGGCACTCAACAAATGATACATAAAATGTTCCTCAAAAGTTGGAAATATCGGTAATGAGCTGAGGTACTTCGTGATTCCAGATCACAGGATCACACGTTTCTCAGACTCTGTCTCCCCTGAAATCTATTGAGGGGAGTGATTTTAATCAAAATAGATCTCAATGAATTGGCATTTTATTGGGGATTTATGGGTTTTTGAAATACTGCTCCTAATACTGCACCTAGATTGACTTTATGAAAGTGATTAGTAGCTCCCCTGCATAAAACCATGACTAATATTCTACTTGACATGAGTGGGTCATAAGTTAACTGGGGGGCACAAGATAACATAAGGTAGCCAAGGGGTCAGAAGGGAGTCAGAAAAGTAACTGTAAGACCCACCCACCCACCTTTTATTAAGTTGTATCAAAATATTGGTTATTACACTGTCGGATTTCGATTCGGACTTGTCATCCCTTCGCGACGCCACTGCACAGAAATGCTAAAATTATGGAAAAGTTTCTCCCAGCATATTGAGTAAATTTTGCAAATTTTGCATGAAGAGTGTGCACTGGTGCATAGAAAATAAAAATTAGCATGCAAGGTTTACAGGCAAATAAACAGGCAAATAAACACTAATCCATAATATATATAATTGACAAAAAAAAAATTTCTATCGTGCAAATGTAAATGGAATCATAGATCCAATAGCATTATTGATTCGATTTTCTTTTTACATTTATTTGTAAGAAAATAATGTTTTGAGGAAACTCAAACTGTAAGAACTTACTTTAAGAGAAGAAGTAGAAGCAGAAGCAGAAGCAGAAGTAAACAAAATAATATACTTCCAAAATAAAGAAGAATAAACATCAATAATATTGTACGATCATCTTTCTGCCTCCCAAACTATACATTCGTTTTACTGGGAGACTTTCATGAGGAGTCAATACTTCCATTCTATTCAATAACTTCAGCTCTATTTAATCGTAAGACTGCGATGGTGGGTTTCGACAAAAAACATAGGTGTTCAATTGGTACAATTGGTCAACTCAGCATACAAGTAGGATTTATATTGTAAAAGAAATTCATTTTAATCAGGTGAGCAATAGGTTTGCAAGAGGAAACCTCGAGTGTCATGAATATTTCATTGACATTTCATACTAGGTAACTGTTTTTTATGTTCATAGAGAAACATAAAAGCAAGGAAATATGAAAAAAGGAAAATGCCAATAAAGAGGGTTTTTTTATTTACAACATGTGAGTAAAATATTTTATTGGGAATAAGCAAGTAATAACTTAATAAGGGGTTGTCTACAAATTATGGTAAAATTTGCCGTTTGATTGGTTGAAAGTTACTAGAATTCAATTGGCTAATTTCAAAATGTCATCCTTTGATGTTTTGTAAAGTTAAAAACGATATTATAAATTTTTAGTGAACCAATTAGATTCTAGATGATTCAATTTTTGATCAATCAAACGGCAAATTTTACCATAATCATAATCATTGAATTAAACCAATACTTATGATAAATATCAATCCCAGGTTCATAGCAAAACAATCCCAGAACAGTATTTGATAATTCATGGCCAGTTTGTTTTAATCAATCTAAAATATAGTAGAAATTCTTAAAAGAACTTATCATTAGGAAATGAAAAAATAGGGGATACCAAATTAGGGGTTGTCAACAAACACCTTGTTTTCAATCCATGTAATAATGCACCAATTTTACCTTTTTGGCAAATTGCGCATGTTGAAAAACTATTTATCCCATGGGTGCAGCAAACTGGGGGAGACGAGAAGAAGAAGACATCGTGTTAGTGGTGACCGGGTAAC
>JAUKPT010000626.1:0-18764 GCA_032273505.1 Nanomia bijuga
CTACTACTACTACTACTACTACTACTACTACTAATACTACTACTACTACTACTACTACTACTACTACTACTACTACTCCTACTACTACTACTACTACTCCTACTACTACTACTACTACTACTACTACTAATAATAATAATAATAATAATTACTAATGGTTTATTCTAAGGGGTTTAGCTTTTCCTCATATCTACAAAAAGGTCAAAATACGGTGAAATAATGTTTGAAATTATAATTCATTTAATAAAGGCATCAATAATTAAGTGGCAAGGAAGTATGCAAATTTTGATAAATTTTGATTGAATTGTTCTTGAGATACGAGGGGAAAACTGTGTTTCCCCGTTTCATAATTTTTACAGGTTAAATACTAGTTCACACGCACTATAAGTTTCATCTCCTCTTACTGGTTACATTACAGAAATGGATACAATGAAAGTTTAAGTGATCAAGCAGCCTATTCAATGCATTTAAATTAGCATACAATTCTATATTATCCTTTAGTTTTGAATAACACTAATATGTCAAAGAATGTCTTTTCCAGCTATAAGTTTTATTTAGGTAAATTAGAATTTAGGTATAAAAGCTTAATCGAAAGTTTCTTTTATTATGATGAGATAAAATATACCGACTCTTGTATACGTGAAACATTTGATTTAAATCGTGAGGTGTTTTACATTGGGAAAATACAAAACAGTTAGTTTAGAGTCTCACATGTAATGTCAGCCATACAATTCTAATAATTAGTAATTGGTTGATTTGTGACTTTATTGAATAAAGCCATTTGAATTGATCTTCGTCAAAAACACAACTGAATCAATTGAATCCAAGTGCCAAAAACTACCTGGAGAATTTCTCATCAATTTGAGATGGATCCTGACTGTTCAAGTTGTATTTACAACCAACAAAACTCAAAGTAATATTATTCAAGGTTGTTTTGTAGAGAAAAACAAAAATAGTGCAATTTCACGAGTAAACATTCAATGTCTAGTTTTAGATCATTTTTTGACAATTTTCATCACGTGATTTTTCACAAAAATGGGCTTATCTAAGCAAATAATGAACGGGTTTAAAAAAAAAACAATGAAATTTAAGTTAGTGTTTATGCCACATGATGAAAAAATATTTTTTGAAAATTGATTAACAAAACATGGTTTGTCTTTTTGCCTTAGGGCAAGATTTATTCCATTATCAAATGTGGAGATTGAGTTCTCGTCCCAGCAGGTCCCAGTACCACATGGAAGGGCGTGATTGTGATAATTCGGTAACTTCATTCATATTCTATATCTCTGATTATGTTCAAATACAAGAAAATATTTAACCCATCATTTACATTCAGTTATTGTATTTTGTGTAGCGTTCGCTTTTTTTACGAAGAATGCGAAGAAATAAGAGTAGAAATGCATTCAATCTAAAAGACTAGTGTTAATTTGCGTCGAAGATATCCCCAGGGGGTTCCCCTTAGTTATCTAAAATAAGAATCTGTTTTGTCGGTTTATTTCATAAGAAATGGTTTCTCTGAGCTTGACTTGTTGACTTATAATAATTTATGAGATAACTTTCAGTGAAAACAATTTTGTGGAACTTTAGTAAATTTGAGATTAAGAACATCCCAAGAAATTCCAAAGCTTATAACAACCGTAAGATTAAGAACCATAAACAAAATCACATATGAAATAATTCGTCACCGTGAATAATATTGACAAACCTCTCATAATCGTAATAATCAGAAAATACTTATTCACATTATTCAGTTTACAGCTCTGTATACCAAGAACCAAGCAATAATGTAATGTTTGCAGGCGTGACAATGAGCTTGTTTGTGGGAAGAGGGGGGAGGGGAGCAATGGGGGCTATAGCCTCTCTCCCCCATATATGAACGTGCCTTTTTCAATCATGGAAGATTTCTTTCTTTTTTCGATTTGTCTATTGCCATTTCCTCGAGAACATCCCACCGGTAAATATCTTCTTGGCCAAAACTTTTTATTCCTCCCTACACCATTTTCCTATTTTTTTCATTTCTGGCGCTGTTGGCCAACATTTTTACCGTTGAACCAGGCTAATAGACTGGTGGCAAATTTCCCAAGATCAAAATAAATTTCCGACGATCAACCGTGTTTGTCACTAAGTCTAATATGTCGTGGTATAAGAGATATGAAGGTCTAGTTGATGGCCCAAGGCTAACTCGTGATAACAAAACAAATTTTATTTGAAAACAAATATATTTACAATTATATACATCTATATAAATCAAAAACCTTCCTCAGAAAAAGTCAAATGAAAGGATTAAAAAATATTCCTTTAAAACTCCTGATGAGATGTTTTCAAAGGGAGAATTAAAGGAATATTTGATCACTGATCAACTTATATGCGTCATCTTAATGATGTTAACAAAAGAAACTAGAGAATGTAAATAAGACCTTGTCGGTAACACATTGACAAGGAAACTAAAAACAACAAATTACCTTATTTGATCACGAAAAAAGAAAAGAAAATATAGTAATGAAAAAGAGGAAGAATAAAAGAAAAGTTCTTTAGTAGAGCACGGGAAAGAATGAGTGACATCCGAAGAGGAAGAAAGAGTCTTTGGACGACGTAGGACAACTATCAGGGGATCAGGGGATCTGGAAAAACAATTTGCCTTTTCCTCCTTTATAAATCATAGATCATATTTCTCTTCGAAGATATTCAAAATTCACGAAATTCACGAAAAACACGTGTATATGAAAATTCTGGACAATTATGATATAAAATATGCATCATCATTGATGACGAGACGAATGGAGAATGCATTATTCATAGCTGGTTCAAGTTGTTGTCATGGGAAGCTATCATAAACATTACTCATTATCAGTATGATGTATACATGAGTGATAATGAAACAACAATCTAATGATTATCATAATAGCGTGATAAAATAATACACCATACGAACATTTTAGCCACAAAGTGGCGAAAAAACAAGTTGAGATTTTCCTATCTCAATGCAGCACCAACTATTCAAATTAAAGTAAGCATAGAGAAAGAAAAATAGAAAAAAATCGACTAATGGTCAAAATAAATAGTCTTAAACAGACTGATAGTCTCATAGAAGTTTACTTAATGTAAATGATTCCATACATCTTCAACATAAGAGCAAAATATTTGAGCTCCAAAATTCCAGTGTTGTTATAACGAACCTATGATTTAATATGAATATAAAAAGGGAACATTTAAATACAAATAAAAAAGAGTTAAAAATATTTAAAATAAATCGACCAATAAAAATCTTCTTTTTTACTGTGTGTCATCCAATAAGTTAGGTTTTCGTTTCAACCCCTTTGATTCGTGTCGGGAGAAGGAGTTAGAAGAAGGGGCTGCATACTTACCCATCCCAGTTGACTTCAAGTATGCATCGTGCATCTTACGAGCTTTTTCTGTGCGCGCAGACATCGGTCTTCCACCAACAGGCTCTACGGAAGAAAAAATATAAGTATTACTACCTACCTGCACATAGTACTATAATGTCATTTTTTCATTGAATGGAGCCTTTTGAGCAAAATTTCATCAAACTAACGTGAAGAAACCTGATTCATTCTGACCGCCAGAGAAATTTTCAAAAAATTTCTAAATGAATTTGTCTTTGGAGTAGGGTTTCTGTAGTTTTCATTGAAGTCAAATTAACCTTTCTTCATTAACTATGGTATTTTTTAGAAACATTCTGAACCTTATTTGAGAACGACAAGATAAATCATAAACTCAATTTCTTTTAGTTCCTATTCCCTATATACATCAAATGATCTTTTGGGAATTATTCCAAGCTTTAGTGTTTTTTAATCAAATTCTTCAATTATTTTTGATATACGGATGTCATATTTATGTGAAAAAATAGTAAGTTACTTTTCCTTTTCTTTCTTCTCACTTCTACTTTTTCATTTTCTCATACTAGGTCGCTCTTGTTATTTGTATAAAGTAAGGATCGACAGATTTTGTTCATTTTGACGTGCACTTATACGATAATTAAGATTTTCTTTTTCTTGTTCGTCCTTCTCTTCAAAGTAGATTCATTCTTAAATCAATCTCATCTTTATTCGAACAATGGTCGTGAAAAATTATTGAGAATTTCTGACGCTGTTTTTTTAAAAAAAGAGTTTACTCTCATCTTATCCATTGAAACAAATATATAATCATGACGATTGCAAATTCAAACAGAACACATTGCGCCTTTCGACATAGAAAAATTCTTATCAGAACCTCGAATCTCCATGTACGGTAAAAAAAAAGAAAAAGCAACATCATTGTGGTAAGAAAAGTTCTCGTTTAAACGCAAAGGAGAAGAACAAAAGAAAATGATTTGAATGAAGTATAACTCGTGAGTCATAAAGAATATATTTTGGCAAAAACCGCTCATTTTATCTTGCCCTCTTCCGACAGGGATTGGAGATGCAGTTTCTAGAAAAACCGGAAAATGTCACAATTCATAACTAGCTGTTTATAACCAAAAAAGCAAATCTTGGACATAACCAGTAGACTTTTATCCCTCCTTAAAGCAATAGAAAATTGTATCCCTTTATTCCAACTCTTATCCTTATTTCTCTTAGTCATTAAAACGTGCTTACCTTTGTGGAAACTATTGGAGAGAGCGTTTGCAAGTGGAATGTCGTGATCAAACTCATCGTCGTTCTCCGCCGTTTTGAACTTATTGTTGGAATCCGAATAAGAGAACTGTGACTGTTTCGTGCTCCATGGAGAAGCTATAAAAGAGAATGAAGATGCGATAAGGTGAGACTGATATTTCGCTAAATATGATAACAAATCAAGAACAGATTAAAGTTGGATTTGATATTATTGATTAAGCACAATCTCGTCATCGATGCATAGTGGTATGCTTGGATTAGATGTGGCAAAAATACAGATAAGCAAGACTATATATAGACCTTTTTCATTATGAAAGGTCAAGTAAATAAAGCATCTTTCTCGTGTAACTAAAATCATGTTTTCTATGAATCGAAAGGACTAGTAAGAGCATTCGCATGCTTTTTAGAACAGACACCTTAAGCTTACAATAATTGTCAATTTTTAAATGTAAGTGACACTTACTAAAACATCAGTGCTAAACTTACGATCAACCAAGATCAGCCAAATATTCAGCAAAGACAAAAGAACCCATTTCCTTATATTCTTACAAAAAAGGTAACTGTAAAGAATTACCTTGATTAAAATGATAACCGGAATTCGACACTGGTTGAGGTAAAGCTGTTCCACCTAAAATGAAATACATTTTTACACGCTTGATATGTATGTATGTGTATTTGTATGTTGGAACTCACACCAAGCCAGCTGAATGAAATGACACAGCACGTAGAGTGGCATATGTTTGCAGTACACCAAACGAAAGCATGAAACATCATAAGCTTGTCATACGTTCAGAGTATTCGGATTTAATTGTTTGCGGTTTGAAACTAATCAAGACCAGAAAAAAATCAATAGGCGACATTAACTATTCATAGGAGAAGAACCGCCAAGTAAACAAGGAAACGTTTTTGACTAAATTCACATTCAAGTAAATTATGAATGCAAAATTGTACATTCTTGATAATACAGATTGTTTGCAGTCAAATAGTGAAAACAATTGCGATTTTTCGAATTTCCATGCATGAAAACATAGCGCCTTTTTTCCGTAAACAAAGATACGCGATGTTTTTAATCCATCATTTAAACTAGAAGCAAGCCGCTATCGCGTGCAAATGATAGGATTTGGTAGAACATACATATCGCCCTACATCAGGTCATATATACACATCGTTAAGTGTCATGCGTAATCAAGCAAGGGTTATTTACCAGCAAAAAATTAGGCCGGATAACGAAAGTATACTAAGACATACCAAATAGAGTTGAAGGGCTAGAATCACCAAAAACAACATTACAGCTGTAATGAAGATCTATCTTTACTCCTGGAATAGACCCAGATCCTCAACTTTTTAATAATAGCATTGCGCATCTAAGGCAAAAAAGAGACCTTAATCAAAACAGCTATACGTCTGATCCGCCAAAAATTGAAGCCACTGAGAGACCTGCCGACAGCGCTTCTAGAAAAAATAAGAAAAAGTAAAGGAATATGGCAAATTTGCCATGTGAAAATCAAGTATCTTACTTGCTCCTTGGTTTAAGAATTTGTATCTGGAGTAACATGATGGTTTGACAGATAGCGCTGACGGGGATTCGCGTGATTGTGAATTAAATGGAACGTTATTCCGAATGCTCCAAACTGTATCCAAGTTGAGTGCTAAAGAAAGAATTGAAGGGATTACAATTAGAGCATGTTTCAAAACTCATATTTACGTCAACGAAAGGTACTTGGTGTGTTAGATGGATGACACTAATGCTATTTCTGTCGAAAGGGGGTCATAACATAACATAAACATATATATATATTAGGGGGCAAGGGACGTAGAAAATGAAAATTTCATTGGATAGGAGCGAGCGGGGGTTGACAACCTATCTGTACGTCCATCTTCCATTTTTTGCTGATTACATATTGGTACAACCTTCGTTCTTTGATGTGAAGTCATGCCCACTTAGGATTTATTCTTTTTCTCGTCTATCGCGTGATTATTACCCTCGGGTACCAAATTATTGGGAACTGCACGGGTATCCTTAAAATCGGACGTCCGAATGAGGAGGGTGCAGTAGATTCGGAAGATAATGGACTAAGACAAATATTAGCCAAAATCGCTGTACGTCATGGTGAACCATTTCTTGATTATATGGCAAATATGACCATTATTCCCAAATTTCTTATGCATTAAATCTGCTCCCCCCCCCCCCGTATACATCTACGCATTTTACTATCGTAGTCCACTCGAGCGCATTAAATAAATAACTAATTGATTGTTTTATAGATAGCGTTTCCTACAACTATCTGAATCATTGACTAATAGAAATTTTTTACTGCAGATCTTCCCATGATAATTCAGAAAATGCATATTCATTTAATACCCTTTTAAAGGATCAAACAAAACGGTAAATGCCAAAAAAGGAAAAAGAGCGAATCACTTTCGTTGACGATTAAAGATTAACTCTGACCAGGTCAAGAAAATACATCACTACTTACCTTTCGACTGCTTGTTTTTCGTAAATGAATTATTTCCGTTGATTGATTTAGTCGTTTCTAAATAATTGCTCAAACTTTTCCCTGAAAAAAACAATAATCAATAGTCATTTCACTGTAATATCTTCGACGTTTATATCACTACTGGCAGTCTTCAGCATAGTTTAAAAACATGAAACGTCTGCGAGAAAAATTCCAATTGAAAGAAACCATTGCCTTTTATACAACCTGGTTTGATATATTTTGTTTTCTAAAAAACAACATGAGATTTAAGTAAGGGAAGAATCCACATATTTTCAATCAATCGAAAACTTGAAAAGAAACAGAAAAATAAAAAAGGAATTGTATCGTTAAAACAAAAAATGTAGACGAAAAGTAGGCAAAACATTTATGCGAGACACCAAATTCACGGGAAAAAGATTTTGTAGCATCAAAAGTCAAAAACGATCTTCTTTTCTTTTATGGCCCTATACCTTCTATAGAAAAATGTACAAAATTGCTTGTTACTAAAAGATAAAGAACAAAGAGAGCAGAAGACGAGACATGAGTTGTGTAGCCCCACCAACAATAGATAACTATTAAAAGAAACTGTCGCTCTAAAAAAATATTATTTGATAATAATTGGGAACGTTTTTTTATGCAGTTCTTTACCAAGATTAATGATAAGAATAAACTTGCATTTAAGTCTGTTTACAATCTCAGGCCTCCGAAACCAGAAATGGCTGAAAATCTTAGGATTTGAGGATATTTTTAGAGCATATTTTAGGACAATTTAGGATAAATATGGCCCAAAATTTAGGACATTTTGGGACAATTTTCAGGAAATTAGGATATTTTTGGACATCTGGACATACTGATGAGACTTTCCTAGCCTAATTTCAAGAGCTCGTTTTGGTAATTGAGTCTCCCAAAGGGCCCATCAAGGTTGGGCCTGAAGGGCATAAAATTTTGAAATATCAAGCATCTGAAACGCCTGAAGCTGCATGTTTCTGGACCCATTAATCCGAGTTTATATCACTATTTTGAGCCAATTTAAAAATATTATTCAAAGATTTTAGGACATTTAGCTAAATTTTAGGACTTTTTAGGACAATTTTCAAAATTTTAGGACATTTTAGGATTTTAGGACGGTCTGCGAGGCCTGCAATTTTCTTGCAAACCCTCAAGCAAACTAGAGGGATCGAGACAGTACCCTCCCCCTCCTATTTCGTAAACAATACCTTTAAATTGACTAGGCTTAGGGTAAACATCATTCGAATGAAATGACTTGTTTGTGTTGGCTGAACTCCTTCCATTTGTTTCACCGCCGAATTTCGCCCATGGGTCGTTACCAGCTGCTTTGCAATAAGCAAAACGTTTTGCTTTATGATGCGTATCTAAAGATGAAAATAAGAATATTTGTTTTAATTTCAATTGTCATATATTGATGAAATATTAATACGACAACCCATCGTTTTTATTGTATAGCTGACAAACTTCCATTCAAGTTGTTTTTATAATACGAAAAATATTTGTGCATGTTTGAACTAAAATTATTCGTAACTGACGACAACCTATTAAATGAGAATATTTTCAGACTCGTGGATTATAAATCACACTTTATCAACACGAATCGCGTATCTGCTCCCCCTGCTGCTGCTGCTTTCCGGTTTTTTCATGATATACGAAGGAACTTAATATGTTTATCAAGTGACTGAATTAAGAGGCAACAATCAGAGCTCATGTTTCCGTTCGCCTTGGCTCCTTTCTATCTCACTAAACATAAAAAAACACCTATATAAAAATAACTGCTTCAAGTCCATAAACAAACAAAAAACATGTAAGCAGAAGCAAACATATCACGATGTGTTTTTTCCTGATATCTGGATTTGTAATACACTCACAAACAATGCATATTTCTGATACATAATTCAGCTCCATAATCAGACGGTAATTTTCCACACTGCAGTATATAACAAACTCATTAAAAAATAAACATTATTCTCGCCCCTCCCCTCATCGACGAAAAACAAAACTAAAAGTAAATCAACAAACAAAAAATACAAAAAAAACATACAGAAAATAAATGTACATATAAAATACATTTCTTGAAAAACACATAAGAATAGGTTGGCAATATAAAGACAGTCGAAAATCTAAGGACGAAGAAGAAGAAAAATAGAAATACCTTTTCTTTTGATCGGAACCATTAAAAAATGATTGAAAGTATTGAAGTGATTTGTTCAATGGTCTTAAGATAAGTGCGTCATGAATTATGTCTTAAACATAATTGAAACAAAAATAAATGGTGCTGTGTCCTTTCGAAATAAAATTAATATTTGTTATTCAAATTATTCCGACACCATCTAAAGAAAACGCAAAGAAACCATCTATTGTCAAAGCTATTGTTTGACTAAACAATTAATGCTCATTTTTTTTTACCTGTATTGAGCAAATAGCTTATCTTCGTTGAAGAAAAAAAAAGAGAAAAAAGAAAAAGAAAATAATAAGAAAAAAACAACGTAGTGTTCTTGACAAGCTATAAGAATAAATCAAATTTGCGTCGGAAGATAGAAAGAAAAAGAAAAAAACAACCACATTTCTTTAATATAACACAAAAACATACATTGCATGAAAAACATCGATAGTAAAACGGATATTGTAATTACTGAAAATCTATTAGAAGCTCAGTACTCAAATTTGAAACAATAAGATATCGCTCCAGTATCGGTTGCCAGTTGCCAAAGTAGCAAACTTAAGTAGATTATTACATTGACTCATAACAATTTTTCAACCATAGCTACAACTTTGCCATAAAAAATAAAGCTACTTGAGTTGTAATCGCAATGGGTTCCTTTTATTAAAATAAGTTGTTTGAGATGATAAAATGATAAAAAGAAAAATTATTCACTGCTTGTCACAAAAATTGATTATCATTGACTTGATTTCAGCGTGAACGCAGAATATAAATCAAGATGAAATTCAAGTCCTGCAAGGAAACGAGCGTGAAACATTAAGCAGCGAATATCGATAATCAGGTCTGTGGTGAATCGCCGATAGAAAGACTGCCACTGTCACTCGAATAGCGTTCGTGGGGAAGATTTAAGCTGGAATAGAAATCAATACTGATAGTAAAATTCAAATGATAAGAGGTCGCGGACAACCTGAGAAATTACAATTCGGTATTCATGTTATCACTGCATGTTTGAATAAATCCAATAAAAATTCAAAGATAAAACCAAAAACTAACCATGAACATTATAACATACTAAATATAAAGCAGTCTCTAAATGTCGAATAGGCCATATAGGGGGTGTTGGAATACATAGCAGCTATATGGATTAAAAAAAAATACTGTTTTGTTTTGTTTTGTTTTTAGGCATAGTTGAGTCAATTTCAATTTGTAGTTTATGTCAAGTACGACAATCGCAGAGACGAAAATGGGCATGGTGAATATTCCAACCGGGATAAGACAGAAAAAGAGGGCAAAAATAAGCATAATCTTTAACAGATTTTAGCATTTTTCTAGCATTTTTGGTCATTTTAAGTAGAGTAAACAAATAATTTTTGGGATTTACACCTTTATTTTACCTAAAATAGTCCTTTTTTCACATTTTTACCAATTTTACCTTTTACCTTAATCATACAGTGTGAAATTATCAGTTAGAAAAAACCCGCGAAACACCGCAAAAAAAGGGCAAAAATTTTAGTGTGGAATTTAGGTGGTAGGGGCATAAATAAGCAATTTTGACCAGAATATTCACCATTGAAAGTGGTTTAGAATTTTCCAGTT
Organism: Nanomia bijuga; assembly: GCA_032273505.1. NCBI lineage: Eukaryota > Metazoa > Cnidaria > Hydrozoa > Siphonophorae > Agalmatidae > Nanomia > Nanomia bijuga. Next base: position 10,860 of record JAUKPT010000626.1, read on the forward strand.
TCTGTATACCTCCCCCCACACACACACACACACACACACACACACACACACACCTACCTGTCAATATGGTCTAATGGAGAGAGGCGGGCTCAATATACTTGGTAAGATGTTAGGTAAGATGTGTCTTCCTTTCTTTATCAATTTTCTGTCGAAACAAATTGTAATTGCTAATCTTTAATTCAAGTTTTTCATGATGGAAAAAAAATATTCAAAATAGAAAGAGAAGAGTTTAAGAGTTAAAATAGGCTAACGTATGAAGGATAAATGTTGAATGCACTCTTTCCTTCTTAAACTGATAAGAGGGCAGGTTCTTCTGGCTTACTCTAAATTGAGAGTAAAATAGCTCTTATTCGTATGTTTAGTAAATGAAGCAGGCTTTAGTGCGAGGGTCCATAAATAATTGCCGAAATTGGCCCTGATTGGCTCTTAGAATCACGTGACAGATTTGGAAAGGTTGATTATGAGACTTCTCTAATTAATTATGCATGGAAAATGAACAAATGTCAAACATGGTTGGATATGGCTAAAAATTGGTACTGGGACTAATTTAGGGGTGAGCAATCCAATAATGGTACTGGTTTAAGGCGAATTGACAGGCATCTTATTAATTATGCATAAAAAAATACAAACTGTCAAACATGGTCAGACCAAACTTGTAAAGGGAGAAATATGATACTGAGAATTAATGTATATCTAATAGAAGGACAGACATAGTCATCAACTAAACCGACAGGAAATGTAGTAAAAAGTGCTAAGTTGGTCTCGAAACGAGCCACACGAGCCACTTGGTTTTGAAGACGATTGCCAAATTTATACATAATCATGCATTATCTTTACAAAAAAAAAAAAAATATTATCAAATCTCCCAGATTTGTTAATACTATTCTATTTTGTGGCTCGCTGTGTGGGTGGCCATGGACTACTATACTAATTACTGGAAAACAGAATATGTTGTAAAATAATGTGGAGGCCGAAAATCTATTTCAACAGTAAAACCGAACAAAAAAAGATTTTTAGATGATTTCTTTTGCAAATGTAAGGAAATCTATTTGACTAATGGCCTACTAAATAATGAAAAACAGAACTTGATTTTAACACACGCAAAAATAGTATCCCCCAGGATGGTGTTAGTTGATGAAAAGTACATTTGGTACAATGTTATATTGTAGTGAGTAGGTCGTAACAATAATGAGTTGTACTGATAACAGTATTGAAGTATTGGACTGGGTTTTAAAACCTATAAGTTGACTCGTTCACACATTTTAGGGCACACTTTTGAACCGAAAAAGGGCAAAATGTGCCAAATTCTAGAAAAAAGAAATATTATGGGTTAAAAAATTGCATATATACATCGAATCACATTTTCAAAATATTTGTTACACTAACTTGATAAAAGCTGTTAGTAGTGGCCTTATTCGAGGTTCATTACGGGGTAAAATGGTGGTCAAAAGGGTCAAAATGTGTCCTTTACAAGAAGAAAAGGAATATTATAGACTATAAAATTGCATATATACATTGAATCGGGTTTGGGAACTAATTGTTACACGATCTTGACAAAAGCGATGGGTTATGGACCTAATTCAGGTTTCTTAGGGGATCGAATGGGGGTCAAAAGGGTCAAAAGGGTCAAAATCGAATTTCGAGGAATATACAAATTTCCAGCCTCAACAAGCTAAATAGCTCAAAAAGGGAAGAAAAAAATTTTGGAAAAAATTTGTCGGGAATTTTAATGTCTGAAATTACATTTTTGGTAATTAATGTATTGTAAAACATTTCATTATATATAATACTCGAAAGCTCTTAAGCATTTCACTAAATAAAGCGTATTTTCTATAGTGTATTTTATATATTGATGGGAAAGTGGAAGTTTGTACAAACTTCCACTTTTCTACATTGTGGCTACATAGCCACAGCGAAAAAGATTTGATAAGATTTCATTCATTTTGACAATAAAAGATGAATAAATTTGCCAAACTTCTTCAAACACATATGTGGCTTGTGTTGCACGTTTTGAGCCCAATTTGGTACTTTTGGGTATTTTTCTGCCGATTCGAGACTAGATATACATCAATTCTCAGTATCATATTTGGATTCCTTGTACCTTGTACCTCGTACCTCGTTACAGTAATATTTTTTTGTATAGTCTGACCATGCTTGACAGTTGGTCATTTCCCAAAACCAGTGCCATATTTGTATTTTAGGCAGAGGGATGACTATGTGTGCCTTTCTATTAGATTTACGCCATTTTCAGTATTCATGGCATACTGCAGTAGACCATGCAGTATCATATTTGGATTCCTAGCAGCCTCTTCTAACTTGCTCCAATCCTATCTTAATGACCCCTCTCCACTCAAATTATGTCATTGCCAACTTTGACGTGATTCACATCATTCACGTGATTCTAAAAACCAATCAGTGCCAATCTCATTTTTTATTCATACTTCCTGGCTATATTTACTACTCTTAAGAAAAGAAGCTTTTAGCTTTTAGTTTTCTTCGTTACCCCCTAAAATAGAAATATACAACGAAGCGACAGCAAATAACCAGTTTTGTCTTGTGAAGGAAGATTTAAAAATTGGTCTAAAATTGGTAAGAAAATTTCCACAGAATTTAATTTCGCAAATGGGAGAGTCAAAATTAGTGAAATTCCCAGAATTTAATTTCGCAAATTGACAAATTTCTTGCCTCAAAAAACCTCAAAAAAGAGAGAAAATCAACATTCGTAGAAATGACCAAAAAAGTTCATCTGCAAAAATTTCTTCACACAAAAATTTCTTACCTTAGCATGCAAATCTACTTTAGCGAATGGATTATGTGAGTTAATTTTCATTTGACTTTATGATTGCCTTCAAATAATGGGAAAATGTAGCAGTTTACACTTTTATGTAACTTTTAGCTTTATCTTGTCGTAGATTGCCCAAGCAACTGCTTCCCCCTCTGCTATATGACCCTGTTTCATGGAGCATTACAGAAATATTACAAAATTCATAGAAACAAAAAGCATGTACAAAAAATAAAAAAATAGCCAAATAACTGAAAGCTTTTTAACAATCTCTTCATCATCTCAGCCATTCTTTTGAGCTCTTGTGGTGTCAAACAATCAAATCCATAAACTTAACAGAGTAACAGCAACAGTGTAACAATAGAAGCTTTGAATATATAATTTCAAAAAAGAACTAAAATAAAGTTAAACGACATGCCTGATTCCATAACTAGACAAATCATCTGACAAATGTTATTGATGAACTAAACAACTATATCAATAATTGCTAGTCTATTTAACTAAAAGTTTGTCCATACAAACATGACTATAATATAAGTACCTGCATTTTACAGGTAAGAAAATTCTTTGCAAATATTTGAAGAAAAATCATAATCAGTCTGCATCAGTTATTACAAATGTTGAACTTTTTCGCATGTTATTATAAAGATCTGGAATGAAGGATGTATGATCAGAAAATAAATTAACATTTTCAAAATCTTTAGAAAATTAGGTAGTCCATTGGTAAGAAGGAATTAAGTCATGAGTGAGCATACCTTATCTTATCTTACCCAACTCTTACCCAACTCACAAATCTCAAATTTCAACTTGCAACTTGCAGTTCATAAGTTCAACTTGCAAATTTTAGCTGGCAACTCACAGTTTATATTTTCCATTAACTCTCAACTTGCAGTTTAAAAGTCCAACTGGCAACTCGCATCTCGCATTTTACCAATCCAGGTCATTGGAACCCTCTCTGTTTCAAATATTTTTTGAAAAAGAAAAGAAAATCCAAAAAATTCAAACATCTTCTGACTAAGAATATAAAATGAAAAAAATAATTGTCATCTTAGAAAAATTTTCTCTGAAAATTTCTTAGTTTTCAATAAACAAATACAATAGAAATGTCTTTTTAGCTGAGATAAATAGAATTGCAAATGGTACAAGAAACATTAACACTATGAAGAAAGCAATGAAACACATAATGAAGATTACTCAACAAGTCACTCACTCAGTTTATGTATTAGATTTATTTAAAACTTTAAGGAAAAAAGAAGATAGGGACAAACAAATTATAGGTTATATAAAAAATGATCCAACAAAAGGACAACTCTTGGAAGCTGTAAGAATAAACAATTTAATCGAACCGAAAGGATCATTGATAAGAAAGAATGTGTGGCGGGTAGAATCACAACAATGACTATTGGTGAATTTCATGTGTAGTGTAAAAAATGGGATGAATTAGGTTTACAAATGAGTGGGGATATAGGACAGCGTTAGAAGGTGGGTGTCCAGTCAATCTTTTTCGGTGATGAAAGGAGTAATTTATATCGTTGGTTAACATATAATAAATAAATAATCTACAAATTTTTAGTCCCAAAAAAAATTATATTTTCAGTACAATTTCAACTGTTGGCTTCTAGATAGAATTCTAAATATATTCTTTCAAAATAAGAGTAGAATGAAGAACAAAACTGTGATACTGCACAGTGGACCTTATTGAATTAAATTCATAGTAATATGTTCTGTTAGAGCAAGTACAGTGTAATTATCACCTTTTAAATACAAATAGTAAAATAAGAAGTTAAAAAGTAGGTTTCATGAATATAACAGGTTGGTTTAAAACAGATTGAGGTTTGGGTAGGTTATTAACAAGCTAGTGTTTTTTTAATTTTGTTTGTAACACAGTAATTCTGTAGATTTTAATTGTTTATACCTTTTATTTTTTTTAGGTGAACTAATACAAGTCATGAGAAGTATCAAAGACAAAACACAAGACAAAGCCTTAGCAAAATTTAATTTTTAAGATACAATTAAAGTTTTTGGCTTCAGACACACAGATCTGTTTATAAGGTTTTATTTTGCAAAAATGGGACTCTGAAGAAGGGGGTTGGGAATTTCCCCAACTCATACTCTTATGTTTTCTTTTCATTTTCCATTATTTCTTACAGTATGTTTGAAACAATCTTACTCCAGGGGGGATTCCACTCTCCCCCTCCTCAATATGTATAGGAATGAAGCAATGTTGTGGTAGCCTCTAATATAGGTATATCAATTTATATGCCCAAATCATTCTTCAAATATTTAAAATTGAAAGACGGTGCACTCTGATTGGTTGAGAGCCTTTTTCTTGATATATCAACAACCAGATGGCCATTTGACATGAAACTTTCAACAAATATTTTGTTCTTTTAATTATTTACAATTTGAATATCAAGTTTTGTTGTAATCTTGGATCTTCTTGAGATACACATTGGTTGGAGACATGGATGGTAGAAGCAGGTAGTAGGATGATGCAGTAAAATGAACTCTTAGCGAAGGCACAATAACAATCATTAGGAAATGAATGTTGTGCTGACGAGTCAAACCAGCCATGTGAGGAAAATTGGGCAATCAGGTGGAAATTTATTAAGCAATTTCCATTGCATTCCTTGATAAGGGTGGGGATTGAGGGGTTTAGGTAAGGAATTTAAAATGCAGGTGGGGGTTCAATAGATTTACAGGGTGGCCACTCAAAAATTTGAATAAAAAGAAAGGGTTTTGAAGAGAGAAAAGCAGGGTTTTTGCAAGGAGTACCTACTCAATTGAGTTTATTACCGGAGATTTTGATTAACTCTAAACCAACTGGGGGCAGATTCCTCCCCCTGCTGGTTTTTGTTCAATAACTCAAAGATGAAAAAAGATTAAGCCTTGTCCTTTTCTGACTTTTAGTATTGTTTAGTTTTACACCTTTTGGCAAGGTTCTAAGTCAATTGAGCCCCCCTATCAGTGCAGACAGAAGTTAAGAGAACTTTTGTCAGGGGTAGGTACAAATTTTCCTTCATTATAACCAAAAACAAAAAAACAGTTATCTTTTGTTTGGGTAATGATATGAGGCTTATCTCTTCAGGATTTGTTTATGGTGTTATGAGAAACATCTACACCAGATTTTTTGAGATTTAAAGCTAGTGACAACATTTGCTGGCAGGTTTTTCTGTACATATATAAAAAATATATGATGACGTCATAACAAAAAATGATGGCGTCAGCAAAATATTGGACCAAAAATCATTTTTTTGATTTTCCTAGCAGATCTATAGGACTATAACTACAGTAAGTTTCAACACAATTGCATGATTTTTAAAGATTTGAGGGAGGGAGGTGTGAGGAAGGAACTTGGACAGTTTTTCTGTACTAGTATAATGATGTCATCACAAAAAAAGTGCTAACGTAGGAAAAATATTGAAAAGGGGTACTTTTTTTAATTTTTCTGGTAGATATCAGAGTTCTATAACTCGGCCAGGTTATACCCCAATTTCTTCAACAGGAATTTGGAGGGTGAGTTGCTACCTTGATTTAGTATAAAAATTCAAAAATCCATATATATCTCTAAAATCATAAAATATTTTCTTGTAAATTCCAAATTCTAAGTGGGGGTAAGCCTCTTGATTTTCATTGGGGGTTATCGCTCTAGATGGGAATAATAATTTTTCTCCAATCTAAACTATTCTTATTATTTTTTAATGGGTAGAATCCAAAAAAGTTCACTAAAATCTCAACTAAACAATGTTGAATTTATATTGAATTATATAAAATGTCTTTTCAGAATTTCAAATGTACTGAAAATGTCAAAAGGTGGATGCAAACATACTATAATCTTTCATAGAAATCTAAACTTTCGCAAATGGCCTTATATCTACAATTTGACAGTAATAAATTTCGTAAATGGCCAAAAAACTTTCTGTAATAGTGCTCCAATATTATGAAATCTAGGTATGGAGTAAACCAATCTGTATTAAAAATGCATTACTGATTTACCAATAGTCTGCATTTGCAGGAACTTGCAGTTAATAGTGGATGAGCAATTAGCTTTATTTAACAACGACCCAAATACGTTGCGTAATTTAATCGTAGATACCATTAACCTTGCTATTCAAAGTAAGTTTGATGAACTTGGATTTGATCGGAAATTTGACGAGTTTGCTGCTCGTTACGATAATGAGATAACTGTATTAAACGAAAAGATAAAAGAGCAAGATCGTGTGTTATCTGCGCAACAAAGGTTTTTAGAGGACCTCGACTCGGAAAAACGAGCAAAACATTTGATTGTACTAGGTCTTAAAGAAAATGAAGAAGAAGACGACAAAGAAAAATTCCTAGATGTCACGCAAATTATCGGAGTAAGAAATGATTCCATCAAGATAGAAGATATTGTGAGATTAGGAAAAATCGATGAAAATCAACAGAACAAAACACGTCCGTTGAAAGTAACGTTCGAGAAATCATCTATGAGGAATGCTGTTTTAAAGAATGCATATAAGCTTAAAGACCAGACGGATGAGGATCCTTATAAAAAGGTGTTTTTAAAGAGGGACACACACCCCGAGGTTAGAAATGAGGAGAAAAGACTTTATGATATCTTTAAAGCAGAAAAAGAGAAACCAGAGAATGTCGACAAGTCTGTTGTATTTGATCGGAAGACACGAGTGGTCACTTGCAATGGAGAGGAAATAGACAGATTTAAATTATTCTCGAGTTTTCAATAAAGGCACACCTAGTTTTTAACCCATTTTTTATAGCAGCTTGGAATATTCAATCTGCGAAAGATAAACTAACTGATAAAAATGTTCGAAAAATGTTAAAAAGATATTCATTTGTGATTTTAACCGAAATTAAAACAACTTTAGAAATATCATGTTCTGGATTTAAAGTTTACCAACACCCTGCAAAAAAGGGGCATAGAGGAGGTGTGGCACTTCTAATGAAACCTGCAGTAGCAAGATTTCTGAAAAAGATTGATCGATCATATGAAAATGTGATAACGTTTGAGTTGTATATTATGCCAGGTATAGTTTTTGTTGGATGCTATATCACCCCTTCGGATTCTCCTTATTACGACGATGCTATCTTTGGGTACCTACAAAGTGTTGTGAAATCCGACGAAA
>JAUKPT010000627.1:0-18760 GCA_032273505.1 Nanomia bijuga
TTACCTTACCTTACCTTACCTTACCTTACCTTACCTTACCTTAACTTACCTTACCTTACCTTACCTTACCTTACCTTCTTACCTTACCTTATATTACCTTACCTTATCTTACCTTACCATCAATATTCACCCATTTGAGGCCCAATATTAGTCTTCTGAGAGAACAGTCATGAGTGAATCCTTTTTGAAGATACTTAAGGCTGATCGCCAAATTATGGCTAATGATTGGTTGCAAATAACATGATCAAAAATTCGATTGCTTTATGCAGAAACGTTTTCATAATTTTGGATTTTGAAAAACAATAAGTTGTGACATTATGAATAAGCTTTCTAATGATTTTATCACTAACCAATCAAACGACTAAAATAGCCGAAATTTGACGACAATATCTTAGAAAAAGAACCAGATTCACCACTGGAGATGTACGTGTTTCGCTTGTCTCAAAACAAACAAAACGTTGAAGGATGCTGAGGTCGTTTCAAAACACACATACATCTCAAGATTCACTTCAAACTAGTGACGAGGGTCGTTCTCGTTAAAGTACGTACGTAACAATAAGTACATTTTTTTGTCAAAACATCAAATTGAAGGATCAAATCGTATTGTTATCCTGGTGATAAACTCTCACCAATTTGAAAAATTCCTTTTATGCTTATTTAAGCTCTAATTTTTTTTCGTTATTTTTCAAAGACGGGTGTTAAAATTGAGATTGAAATGTTAATACGCAAAGATATGCTTTTATGTGTAAAAAAGTTTTGTCGATGTTTTTTTTATTATTGTTCATACGTATATGTTTTACTTTGTTTGTTTTGATTGAATATTTTGTGGTTTAGTTGCCAATCAAGAGTCGTTAGTTTAGTGATCTACTTTTATTGACCTCTAAGGGGACATCTCAAAAAGGTTTTCATATTTTTTAGCAGAAAATATCTGTTAAGTGTGTGGGGGTCGAGCATAGCCTGTTAACAAAATATGAAAACCTTCAATAAAAAGTGTAGCTCTGTTTGAAATAACGTTTTAAATAACGTTTTAAGAGTCATTTTCCCCTTAGAAAAAATAATAAGAAGAATGATGTTGTTGCCATCATAATTATGATTTTCTGTGAAGACGAGGCGGTGGGGGACATTCTATGTTCAAAATATAAAAACCTTTTTGATATGCCCTTAAGTTCGTTTTAAAACAGATGTCATGTTTTTTTTGGATAACTTTCGCAATACTCAATATTTTTTCAAAATTCTTTCATTATTTGAAAGACGTTGTAATTTGCTAGGGTCTAAGTGATTTTTTAAAAAATCATAAATTTACATCCATTGTGAAAATTGAGAATAAGCAAAGGAGAAGTTTTTATTCTTGTTCAAAAACTTCACACTGCTGTTTCTTATACTAAAGGAAAGATTGATTCGCACGTCTGGTGCGAATTCATTGAATACTTACTATCGAGAAAATGGCCCCTAAAGATGCCCCAAAAGCCTCAAAATAGGAATCTTCGACGGTCATGTTCTTGGTAAATTTCACCTAACTTCGTTTGTAGCACGAGGTCTCTCTGATGAAATCACGGACCAGTCAGAGGCGAATGAGAAGGAGGTGCGAGCGGGCCATGACATAAGCCTCGTGCCTTTGTCAATAATTACATCCCGACCAAGTGGTCACTTTCATTTCTGGCGGGGAAAAGACTTAACGCTGAAACTTTTGCCGGTTCGAGGGCTGCAAGATAATGAGGAAAATGAGCGACTAATTTAATTTCATTGGCTGATGCTTTTCAAGATAAAACCGTGCCTCAATTTCATTGTCAGATTCAGTTGAACGACGTCATTTGCGAGAAAACAAATAGAGAATCTTTCGTTGTTTATATTTTTGCAGGGGGATTAATATTTTGCTGAGTAACTGAGTTACTTGAGTAACTGCCCCGGGAAGTCCTCGGTGATACATTTTGCTTACGAGGATTTCCTCGTTGGATTTTCTATTTGCCGAGGCGGTAGCCATATAATGTATAATAATGCACTTAGATGTATAATTGTATAATTTAGAGGCCCCACGCCTCATCAGAGCTTTCAGTATATCTATATATTTATATTGTGTTTGATGAAAATACTTGTGAAAACATGTAATAAGGTCTTAGAATATACTAATTTGTCTGAAATGAAAGACATATTTCTTCTCAAAAAACAGTAGGGAATGCGCAAACGAAAATGTTTTATCAATCTGACATCATTGTAAGACACAAAATCTGGTGTTCTCATCAGATAGGAGAACATTTTCAAGTTATTCTATCCGAAAAGAAAAGAAAAGAAAAGAAAAGAAAAGATAATTTTAGAACGAGACAGATATCTATTTTTATTGCTGCGAAAAAAATGTACCGACCAAAAATAAAATAAACTTATAAATGCGGTGTTTTCGTCCATAAAAAAGAAAATGCGCACATTTTAATACAGCGCGGGCGTATGACGCTAAACATATAATCAATTTTGCTTGGCCTAAACGTTCTTTTTCTGGTACCTTTTGCTATAGATTATCTTGAACTCTACGCCAGCCAATTAGTTGACACTTGAGAAAGGAGACATTCAGAAGAATATTTTTTTATCATTCTTTTTTTAATACGTAGTGAATTACCTAATTGCTTAATGAGATGATTAAGTCGTAAAAAAAACACTGGATTGATATGAATTAATTTAATAAAGTCGTTTTGCGACTTTTGACGTTAATGCTTTTTGAAGTGAATCGATTACGCTTTTTCATAAATATCGTCAAATAAAATTTTTGCTTCTTCAAAGCTTTTCACAAGGTGATGCAAAATGATTTTTTTTCCTTAATTAGATTCTTACTTTTTTGAAGTAAAATTTTATTAAATTTCAAAAAAAAAGAAGAGAAAAGAAAATCTCAAAACCTTTATTTTAGTTGATGCGACATTGCCATTTCTTTTCATTGGCAGCTAATTTTCTTGTTAATTCTTCTTAATGAAAAGAAGAAAGCAAAATACTTCAAAAAACAAATATATATACGTACGAGAGTGTTTGCGCCTTTTTTTTCTATTTTTATGTATGAAAATTTTCAACAAAAGAATAAGGCGAATAGACGTATGTGGTCCAGACACAAAACCTACAAAATTTGACATAATCATCAATCTTTGTACCTACTGAAGTTTTAAATGTCAATTTTTTTGTGATGTGAATTTTTAAAAGAAGTTTTACTTTATTCGATTTGTTTTTTAGATTCCAACATCTTTTATTGTTGTTTTACGTAGGATTAGGTTTCGTATGTCTCTCATAGAACTGAGATGAAGTCCACTATCTCACGAAAACAATTTTTCATCGTCAAATTTATAAAATATGATGAAATTGCTTCTAAAGGCGTGTTATAAATGCAGACATATTTATTATATTGGATTATAATAATCCTCAAAAGTTCTTATATCGTGCAGTCAAGGCTCGCTGTCGTGTAATCTATAAATCGAGTCTTATCTCAAAAAGGATTTTATTTTTCTTAACAGAAAATTAAAAACTAAAAACTTCAGATTTGGCCCAATTTTGAGAACGAGAAGATTTTTGTGCAGTAAACCCACCAGACCCTGCTAGATATCTTAATTTTGTATCAGAGTATGTAATGTCAGCCAGAACTAAACAGCACAAACGTAAACTATAAGCAAAACATTCTGAGTATACATGTGGAGAATCTCACTCACCCTTTTAGGACCTCAAATCTCCTCGGGACGCTCGCGTGGTTTTCGAACCATGATGGTAAAAATGGTTTAGATATTCTATAATAGATGAAATTTAACTATAAGACTCGACGATATACTGTTTTTCCACGTACGATTTTAGCGCAAAACCTGGAAAATAAAGAGGAAGCCATTCGCTTCATTTTGGTGCGAAATGGATTATTTTCAAATTAATTTGGGCAACGAATAAGAAACAAATAAATGCAAGTTTCCAGTTTCGACAACGAGCGAATCAATGAGCGTTTAAGAAAGGATCCTTCAAATTGAATTACAGAATTTTGCCCAAAACTATTTCACTGACTGCCCATTGTGTTACACTGTTTTTATAAGATAAAAGGCGGTATGTACAAGCAGAACATTTTTGAATTGTTCAACTTTGAGCGCGGAAAGAGGATCTTTAAAATATGAATACAGCTTTTTACCAAAAAGGATTTCATTGACTACTCATTGTTTTGATAAAAGGCGGTATGTGCAAAAGTAATCGGACTACCGTTTAAGACAAAATAGCATTGTTTTGTAGTTTTGTCATGTACTGCCCTTTACCTTGTCACAGCATAAAAACGGAAACAGTTAGTCGAAAAAAAGGCATTACACTTTGATCAACGCGTAGTGTTATGTCTTCTTTCAACACATTTCCATTGATGTAAGTTAAGCATCGCTTCGTGAGATACTGGGCGGAAGACGTGGATGGTAGAGGCGAGTGTCATTTACAAACGATGTAATAAAATGCTCTCGTCTCGAGCTCTTAGCGAGGGCGAATTAACTATCGTTAGGCAATGCCGACGGGTTGACCCATACCATGTAAGGGAAATTGGATAGTCAGTTGGTAGCTGATGAAACACTAGGTGGGACTTAAGCCATTGCCTCGATGAGCACGTAAAGAGCTTGTGCATGGCTATTCCATCATAAGTGAAAACCAGAGACGTTATGTCCTTCCACTCCTTTTTTCCGTGATTCCGTCCATTCTAATAGCAATTTAACTTCATTAACACATCACTATGCACTAATCTACTAAATATCTTATAACTGCATAGTACGACGATATGACAAGACAAGTACTTTCTAAAAGAAACAGCTCTACGGATTAACGCTAGATTAGCTTCGGTTAATCAAAGCTATTTGCATTATAATTATATACTAATTAGCGTCATGAGTGCTCTTCAATGGAGGTGGCGATCTAATTATTTGAGTCAAAATCAATCTATAGAAATCAACACCTCTCCACTACTTAAATTGAATAATTATATTAATTAAATAATTACCAGAATCTGGATATTTTTGTGATAACGCTATAGAAGTTTGCAACACATCATGTCTTTTTTATCCATACAAATTATTCCTTTTAATAAGCGTCCCCCGCTATTAAAGATGAAGTCCGCTAACTCACACAATTTCTATTTTTGGACGGGCGTAGGCTTCATATCTACTGTAGTCTCAGTACTGATTTATTGGTCTATTTCATACTTTTTTTCATGAGCATATCAACATGAGCTAAAGCATCTTCAGCCTGATTTAGAAACTTCGCAGAAAAAAATAAATTTTGATAGGTGACTCTGGGAAAATAAATAGACTTACTGTTTATTTTACGTTTGAAAGTGGTGTGGGTGATGCAAAAGCGCGTATTCCTTAGGCTAAGTAAAATTGATTAGTAATTTAGCAGGCCTCATTTGTAAGGTGGATGCGGGATGCGGGATTCTAATTTTATTTTTATGGCTAATTTTTGAGGTGTGGTACTTATTTTCTAATTAAAAAATGTTAAAACCTTCCTCCTCAAGCAGCGATTATTATCGGACGAAATCCGGCGGACAAAATTTTTCGATAAATTTGGCTTGGTGCCGAACATTTTGGCCGCCGAAAAATTTTGTCCGCTGAAAATTTTGTCTAGACTTTTGTCTAGCATAACTTAGTATTATATAGATTTAGCAAACAAAAGTGCCGAAATTTCTAGTTGGTGCCGGAAATTTTGTCCGCCGAAAATTATGTCAGCAGCATGAATGATCAAATAAAATACATACGATAAATAAAAATAGGTTTAGAAAAGTGAATAAAATGGGGCAATGCGGTACTTTTTTAGATATGCATTTTACTTGGCCTTAGTTAATAGTCAGATCTGCAAAAGAAAGCAAGAAAGAATTTAGTCTAAATGGCACATTCTATTTAATTCGAAAATTATCAAAGTCAAACGGGTAAGGTAAGGTAAGGTAAAATAAGTAGCAACTTTCAAATGAAACAGTCATGCATAGTCTGGAAATCCGAGGGGTTAATCACTGCAAAGACGGATCTAGAGTAAGGTTCTTTAAGTGTAAACCTTACTTCAACAAAAAGACGCGAGCTAGATACATTTTTCATAACAATCAAAATTTGCTACACTTAGAAACCAGTTGTTTCTAATAACTTTCTTTTATAATGTTTTGTGTGCATTACATAATGATGTCTATTTAAGAAAGTGTTACACCTTACTCTAGATCCGGCCCTGACACTGTTGAAAACACCTTGACTCAAATTCCTATTGGAAATCGCGGTTATTTCTTCCGGGAATCTTGGAAAGAAGCGTTTGTTCATGAATCCGGGTTTGGCACCCCTCCTTATTCATCACCGTCTAACGATACCTTCAATATATAGAGCAGTTAAAATTTACCGCTAACCTAATGTATTAAAATCGTTGGCACGACTGGGTATCGAACCCAAGGCATGAACGGTATCCAGTATCCAGTATCCGCCGCTATGCCATTCATCCGCTAATATTAGCCATAGTTATCGTATCATAGATGTACTATGTATTAGCCCATTGATCTAAATATATCTCTTAACAGTGCATATTTATGATGTATGGAAATTAGAGGGCAATAATATATTTTGAGCAAAATAACAACAATCATTATATCATGCATGCAAGGGAGGTGCTTATGAAATCACCTTTTTACGAAAATATATATCACCACACATAGAAATGTACGTGAACAATATTCGCCATGAAAACAAAATGTCATCAATCACTATGTCACATCGTATATCATCATCTCTACTTGGCGTAAAGGATCATCTCTAGACTATTGAATGGTCGAATATTACATCATAACAAATCTGATTGGTTCATTTTAAAAATATATCATCACATTTGAATTTAAGTAAACATCAAATTGTAACATTTTTAAATGAACCAATAAGATTTGTAAAGGTGTAATATTCAACCAATCAATAGTCTAAATCAGACAAAGTTTTTGAGATGATTCCTTAAAACGGAATCACGAACATGTCGTGAATTCAATATATAATTGCATATTGTTTGATACTTAAATGGTTGCTATTTCCAAATCACATCGCATCAGATAAGAAAAGCAAGTTCAAGGCTGTTTATTATTATGAAGTTCAGTTGTTGGGAGACAAATACGACATTAACAAGGTCAATAAACCTTGGTGTGAAACCCATATTTTTTTCATCTTTTTATCAGCTTAAAATGTCACACTCACGCCAATCTACATAAAAAGGTTCAATTCAAATCTAGAAAGTAGTCAGCGTCTATCATAGTGTTGTGCAATTGATGGGTGTCTAGTTGACGCTTTTTCGGGTTTAACTACTTTTTTTTGGGACGTGGAACCCAAACATGCGAATGGAGAAAATTATTGAAATAATACAATTTAAAGTGAATTGGCATTTGATTATGTATTGAGCCAGAAAATCAAGGCGGAGTCCAGAATTTCAGCTGGGTGGCATGTTTGGGTAGTCTGTTGGTAGCTTTCGATACCCTTGACTTCATACACTTGAGCTTGTGCATGGCTGTTCCATCAGTGCAAACCATAAACCATAAACCATAAACTATAATTATTATCAATATGTGAACAAATTTGCTTAAGCGGCTAAAATTTGATAAAGTTATTTACGCATAACAAAGATACACGTTTTTCACGACTATTCTGTGTTCCGAGATTTTTAAAAAAACATGCAATTTTAAGCGAGCAATTCATGATCACCAACTTGGCTGATATAATGACATATATCGTTATGGTGAATAACCAAAAGGTGCACGCTTTTTCCAAACCCAGGAACCATGCATAACTATGTATTTGTAAAGGTGGATGCACTCATTTAGAGTAATCACTCTTTTAACCATTGTTATAAGCGTGGCTGTATTTACTTGAATAATTAGTTAGTAACGATTTTAAAGTAATTACCGTAGTGAGTGCATCCACCCTTATACCGAAAGGAACGATAGTCACGTTAAGAACACAGGTGAGTACCGGCCTTAAGAAATCTAAGTTCGATTTGGTAATACGCACGAGTTCCCTTTCCATGCAACTTTGTAATGGGTATGTGCTGCATAAAAAAATAACTCATGGTACCGCAGCTATAAGCAACGTTAAGCTTAACTTTGAAAATGGACCGCCCTATTCCACCATCACCCTCTGGATTTGATTGCTTTCCGACTTTTTGCACCCCTGGTAATGATTATGGCCGCTGCTTGAATAGGATCCAATTTATAACCGTCGAAAAATAGCGAAAAAACTTTGATGAACCGTGCAACTAAGAGAAACCTTTATACACGCTTTTCTTTTATAAGAATATACTTTAAAAGAATAATCAAGATGAAATTGGAAAAAACGTTAACAATATGCTGATGTGAAGTTTTGGCTTTTTTCTAACGATATTCCAATATTTCTCATTTATCTTTCCTATATTCCGATTTGCCATATATGAGTTTTCGATGGCCTATATTTTTTTATTTTTGATGTTTTTGCTAAGAATATGCTAAGAATAAATTAGGATGAATTTGGCTATTCTTATAAAAAAAAGCGTATATAGTCGAGAAGCACATTATGCAACGTATTATTAAAGTGAGAGGCGAGTGTTATTATAAACAATGCATCAATCAAAATACACTCGACATTAGCTTTTAGCGAGGGCAAAATAACTAATGTTATGCAACCATGTCGACCCATGCCATGTGAGCGAAATTGGGTAGACAGTTGGTAGCGAGTTGGAGAGAAAACATTGAATTATGTGCTTCCATGCGTTTCCAGTGCTTTGTTTTTCAAAATTTATTACAGCTTTGGGTAAATATCACTCTCAGAAATCGGACCTGAAATGATTGGTCAAAATCTTTTGCTCAATGTTGCAAGGTTACCCCCTTAGCTCAGTGACCCGGTGGACTAAAGAAA
The DNA here is from genome assembly GCA_032273505.1 of Nanomia bijuga. Taxonomy (NCBI): domain Eukaryota; kingdom Metazoa; phylum Cnidaria; class Hydrozoa; order Siphonophorae; family Agalmatidae; genus Nanomia; species Nanomia bijuga. The sequence continues at coordinate 8,871 of JAUKPT010000627.1, forward strand.
ATGTTTAATAGGATTACAATTTGGATAAGATTTGACTAAGGGTAGATTAAATTTTGACAGGGGCGAAATATTAAATTGACTATTATTCAAGTATAACCGGATAATTCGATTAATATTTAAAAATTCTTAACAGTTCTCTGGAGTAGTGATTTTTGACAAATTTCTCACCGGGATAGCCACTGGGTTGAAATCACCAAGGCACTGAGACAGGGGGTAAAGTTCATTGGCCAGGACTTGAATGAAAAAGAAATATTCTGCAAGCCACAAGAGCATCGTTATTTAACCGTTAACATTAGCAAAATATTTACTCGACCACAAAATCTTCATTTATTCGAAGTCGGAATATATAAGGAAAAGGTCACAGTGTAATTTTTGTTTTTTCATCGCTCCAAAGTTATGAGTTATGGGTAGCATTATATGAAAATAAGCTATAATCATTTTACTACCGGCACGTATATCCCCTGATCCCTGCTTTACAACCAATAACTAAGTCTTTTATTTCGTCTATTTGGGTCGAATTATATAACTATATAAGAAAATGTCGCACACCGGTAAATATTTTGGGCAAAACCATGCATCACTTTTCTTTTTTTCTTACATTTCTTCCCTGATGTTTTATGGTGAAAAACGATAAAAATCTCTTATTCCAAATGTTGCTTATATCTCTCCCGAGAAGATATTCACCGTTGGTGTTGCAACAAATATTTTTTTAAACGTAGAAAACGATATGTTTTCTTCCGTCAAAGTGATGAGTCATCATGTAACATGTTGTCATTAAGCACGTTGTTGAGATATTTCTGCGGTTGCTAGACAAGTAAATATTTAGTTCCAATATCAGATAGTAATTTATTGTTGTAAAAATATGCATCGTTAAACTTGTTCATCATAAAAGAAAAAGGGGGCGGTACATAATTCAACGCGCGAAATAAACGACATTTTCGGGAAATGATGCTCATAGAGACGAGATCGTCATAATTTATTATTAAAAATCGTGAAATATTATGCAAATTATGTTGTTTTGAGTTTTTCGATAAAATTAGTGAGGTTTTTTTTCTTTTTGAAATGTTGTGAGGTTCCATGGTTTTATTGGATCAAAAAATGTAAAAGGGTTGTGAAATATCGGGAAATACACCTTGGCTGATTCACCGGTGAAGATCACCCCGGTAAATACTGGGTAGTACCACCTATGGAAAACAAATTGACCTCCCTCAGTGATGAATATTGATGAAAAGATGGTCGCCGGTGGATTTAAGTCTCCGGTGGTACCAGTTGTTACCCGACAAATATTTCCCGCTCAAATTCTTTCCTTCACTGGGGACTTGGATATTTTTGAAAAACTATCGCTAAAAAGAATAGAAATATTGAACTATCGCAAACCTATCCTCGACCACCACTACTTTTTTATTTATTATTTTTTTAATCTATGCTTATATACCCAGAGCATATCCAAGTAGAGGCAATTTACTTAGCACTACAACTCCCGACTATCGAATAAACATGTATACAATTTTATTCTTTCTGAGAAACAAATCCACCCTACACGCTCTTATTTCATCGTACACGTTTATTAGTTTCTGCAAAAAAATCCACCCTACAAAAAAAGGTTTTTAGGAAAATGGAGGATAATAAGGTAAAAATGGAAAAAATTAGGGGAAAATAGAGAAAATTAGGTGGAAAAGGGCAAAAATGGACTACAAAAACATTGAAAATAAAATTTCTTATAGCTTCATAACCATCCACCCTGAATGTTATCAAGAATTTTTAGCCTACACGTTTGTTCCATCCTACACGTTTATTCCATAGTCGAGAGTACTTGGGCTGGGATTACAGGACGACACACACAACATTTAACACTGAACAGAACCCTACGTGAGATTTTCAAGTTAACGAAGCCGGGACAAGCTCCAGCTACATAGTCTAGTGGCTAATCATACTTATTTGTAATCATATATAAATCATAGCGGTGATAACGTAACGTTTTAACCACTAGACTATGCGCCCACCACTTACAATCATGAGACATAGCCCAAGGTTTTTGTTTCGCCGTCGAAAGCCAAATTTCTTGATAAATAAATTCGCACAAATGTAGTTCCATATACCATCTTTGCACCACCAAAAGCATTTCTGATAAAAGTTGTTTCTTTGCATTTATCTTTTTACTTAAGTACCAATATGTTCTGAAAATATAATGTAATAATACCCGGAAGATAAAAGATCTACATGATGTATAGTCTGATTTCAAGTGACGTGATCTTGTTTACCCTTTGCCTGCTGAAACCGCGTAGATGACTGGATACTATTGATGGTTATAATAACAAAATGACCATTAGAATAAATGCCGTGAAAGCATAATTATTTTGATCTTATTTTCTCAGAGCAAGTTTATATTATCAAATAATGTTTTTAGGATAAATTTTCAAACAAAATGGTCGACTCTTCCTGGAATTATGAGGTACTTTTTGTTTTACTAAAGCATTCAAAAACTCGCGAAGTAATGAAAATTATGACTTCTTGTTTTCGCAACAGTTATGTTGTCATGGTCTTTATGTGTGCCAAGTATCAAAAAAAGGGTAAAAGAGGAAAATCATTTATTTAAGTGGACTTATGCGTCAAAGTCAGCCCCCAGTCTAAAGGTGTTTTCACATTATAAGTATTTCGTGGACAGTAATTCCGGCTTCCGGCCAGAATATTTACCCTTGCCTATTTCCGGGGGAAATGGGCCATTTTAGGGGTGTTCCCCCAATTTTCGCGAAGGATACCCTTTTTTATTTCAAATTGTTTATCACAAGAAGACGCAATCATTTGTCAAAACAAGTTCCTCAAAAATTGTACACGGGTCTTCAGAATTTTCCTCTCGTTCTGTATAATAGATTTGAATATAACATTAAGCAATCTCAGTTTGTCCAAACTATGGCATTTATAAATCGCTTACTTTTTTTAAAAAAAATACTGAAAATACAATATTTGCTAAAGAAAATTAAAGGTATTTTCCAACTTCAGACCTAGATGTTGGCTAATCGATAATCTTCTTGAAATCTGATAAAAGAATTTTAAGTTAATTAAAGCTGAAAAAAGAAATCATGCAATCAAACACACTTCTACCACGCAAATGGGCAAAATGTTAGCAAAATTCATAAAAAAATAAAAATAATCTAAAAAAATATCATAGAAATGTGTATTTTAAGTACTTACTTAAACATGAAAGAGGAAAGGTGGGAGATGTTTAAATGAAATGTTTAACACCAGAAAAAAAGATATTTCTCGATTTGTTGAAAATTGTATAGAAAGCCAATTTAAAAGACATTGGTATTTCATTAAAATAAAGTTCTTTATAATATAATAATTTTAAATGAACCAATCAGATGCTTCATAATGTAAACTTCAACGAATCAATTGTCAAATGAGATTAGAATTGATTGTTTTGGCCGACCATGTAAGTGTTTCGTTACTGATGTGGCCTAATACACCAGAATGGTTGGTCCAATTTCCAGTGGTATCGCTAAAAGATGAAAAGTTGGGGTGTACAAACGAATCATTATCTGACAGTGCTATAACCAATTCTTTATCTCTAAAAACCCAACAGACAACCCGATAAAAATAGTCAAAATTCGAACAAAATTATCCAAAAATCCGACAACATAAGCAAATAATCCGACAGCTTGATAAAAACCCGACAGCTTCATAAAAATAGGGTGTGGGTCTGGGTGTGGGTTGGGGGTGGGGTAATACTCTTCGCACTCCCCCTTGCTAGCAACTTCATTGCCAAATTTTGTTTTCCATGACATTGTTTTATTTATTAAGGTTTGTTTGACACTAGCCACTGCAATTTCACGTCTAATTCATTTTATACACAACAATGGAGCACGAATGGCTAACCTGCTTTTTCATCAACTACTTTTTCCTTCAGTGATCTTCTTCGAATAAAAAAAAACGAAAAAAAAAAAATACCGTAAAAAAATGAGAAAAAATTAATTTTACATTTCCGTATTTATCCAGACAGCAAGTGTACTAACGTATGCGTGTATATCAGCCGCAAAAGCTGATTGCGTGTTGCATCATGTTGAAAACACACACAATGACCTGCAAAAGAACTGAACCAAAAATAAAATATTTGAAGGGAAGGTATACATAATAAGTGCCACGGGATGCAACCCATTTTGCTATTTTGACATTTTGACAGTGAAGTTGATACATAGCATATTTTTTTAAGGAAGAGTTTTGTCAACAACCCGTATAAGTGGTGCAATCATGTTGCGAAGAACGCTTTTTTTTTTACTTTGTACAGAAAATTAGTAAGTGACGTGGGACGCGAGGCAAAAGTACATAAGGTACGTGGGATGTGCACCCTCTGTGTCTCCATCCTGAATTTAGCACTACATAGCAGGGCTGCAAAAAGTCGGTACCGGGAAGCAATTAACTTAGGGTGATGGTGGGATGTGGAAGTTCAATTTTCAAAGAGAAGCGTTATCCATAGCTGTAGTGCCGGGAACCCATTTTTTTATGCAGCCCTGAGTACTGGTACAAGTAAGAAAGGGCATTTTATGAGAGGTATCTATATTTTTGTGTAAGTCATTTAAATGGATATAAAATTGTGATCCTTCTTCGGTCAAATGTGATCCTTTTTCGAACAAGTGTGATCCTTTTTCGGACAAATGTGAACGTTATCGAAGTATTGCAAAATTTTGCAAACATATATCACGAAAAACATGAAGAGGTATTCAAACTGCTCATCGTTCAGTGGTTAAATTATTCGCACTGGAGCAGACTGAAATTTAATTTATAAGATAGTAAAAAATACAAATACGAAGCCAATGGGATAACATTATATTTGATATACCCAATGCCTGACGACAAACATATAAACATAGATTAAATAAGAGAAAACAGTTTAATTCTTCTTCCATAAACATAATGTTGTTTGGAGCAAAATAAGGCTGGAGATATGCGTAAAGAACAAGAAAAGGACAGCAATAGCAGTAATAGTAATAATTGTAAGAAAAATGATGAAGATAATAATAATGATTAAATAATAATAATAATCAGTAAAAATTAATTTAATATGATTTACCACTAAGCTAACGTCAACCACAATTGATTCCTATGTGGGTGTGTGGTTTAAATGCGCAATTGGATCCCATCTCAAACAGGGGGGTCTTCCTAGCCCCTCCCTTTTATACTGTATCTGCACATGCATGCATGAAATCAAAAAAGTCATTCTCTATTTTCCCAAATCCTTTTTATTTTTTGTTTCTGGTTACAGCATGCCACGAACATGCAATCAAACTTTTACTTCCTTAAGAGTATCTTGAGATCTTCTTTTAACAGGTCTCTAATGACTGAAGTATCATTACAATGGCGACCACTGATAAACAACTGAGTCCATGTTAGGAAAAATTAGGCTGGTTGCAATTGAAAGTTTGTTTCGCATAACATGGCAGTCTGAAACCTAAATGTGCGATTTGCTGGATATTGGATATTGGATAAAAATTAGAGTCTGAAAGTCAAAAAAAGTACAATTCCTCATACCCTATGACTAATAGGATCAAAGGCCGGCTATATATTTGAGGATGTGTGATATGTATAAATTTCTATAAAATATGCTTAATGTACAAATATATGGACTAAAAAATGAAAAGTGTATTCGAAATGGAATAATCCAAAAAAATGCGTGGATAATGCGATGTTTAGAAAAAATGCGCGCGGGATATGCGAAACGAACTTTCAATTGCAATCCGCCTTAATCTAGCTTTTGATTAGTTGAGAATGACATTTTGATCAAAACGTCGAGTCCACCAACAAAAGGTACTAAAAGGTATTTAGAATTAAGATTGTTTCACTGATTTTGCCAGAAATGATAATGACTTGGCTACATGTGGTCAAAAATTCATTTAAAAGGGATTAATATTTAGCCTTAAAATCGATTTTATGTTTTCAAAAATAACATTACATCGGTATCCGAAAAAAAGAACTTTTTGCAGCACTGCACTGATTTACATGTGTATGCAGCGCTAAATGTTGAATAGTCACCGTGTGATAATTGCGCACCAGAATGCGGGATCCTTGAGTGCACCAAAATACGCGGGAGTTACAAAAATCTATTCGCTACTTTAAGAGAAAATGTCGCGAACACTATTTGGCGCGAGCCGCACTATAAAAGTATTGTTTTACACTATCAAGTTTAGTTTTTCTTTTGTAGGATGCATTTTTAGCAAAGAAACTAAATGTCGCGAGCACAAAATATCTGGAAAATCCCGACAATTTACTCGCGAAAATATAGCTCGCGACTTTTTCTGCTCTCGACATTTTGTGCTCTTAAGGTAGTTCTGCTTCCTCCACTAAATAGAAATTCTTTAGGTATCATCTCATAAGTTTGTCTAATTTAGACTATTGATTCGTTGAATATTACATCATTAATATTCAGATTGGTTCAATTTTTGACTTTAATAAAATATCAAATTGTGATATTTTTGAATGAACCAATCAGATTCTTCATGATGTAATATTCAACAAATCATTCTTTTTCAGGAATCCTTGTATAAAATACCTGTCCCTGACCTCTCTAATAAAGTTCCTGGGTCATCAAAAAAAGGCAAAGACACATAAATGTTTAATTCCCATAGGTCTTCCTTATTGACCCATTGTTCAATCGTCGGCTTCCCAATGAGGTACAACATTAGTCAGAGTTACGCAATTTAATTAAATCAATGGAATACACGAAGTTATAAATCAGGTTATAAACAGAAAACAACAACTAATTGTTTAGCATTCCTTTTGGTAATCGGTACACCGTTTGAAATGCCCACAAGGCTGGCAACAAGAAACAATTAGGGAGTAAAATTCTTCGCTAATTACACATGACACACTACAAAGTACACAAAAACTAAAAAATCAAGTAAAAGCCTCTTTTCAATGGAGTTGAATTCATTTTTTTTTACAAGTATACCGCCATAATACCATGCTGAAAATAATTTCAATATGTTGCATACGAAATGAAAAATGAATCAAAATCCATATTTAATGAAAGCAAGGGCGGAAGAAGACAAATTAAAAACTAGATTCTTAAACACATTCAAAAGAAAGCGAACGCTAAAAAACCCAATGTCAGAAATAGTCGTTTTATTTTTAGCGGTTATATTTGGGAGGTGACTTGATTGTTAGGTTGGTCTTTCGTCTCCACGACCAGGTAGAATAATCCTAAAAAGGCGATTGACCTGCGATGTTGGTTTTTGCTTTGATTTGATTATTTCATCTCGTTAAGTGGTGACCTTGTTTTCATGTTCACTACTGTTGTTTTCGCAAACAAACATGGCGGGCTGCAATTGCAAATATTCGCTGACTTTTTTCCGATAAATAAGCAAACTAAAGTGACGTTTTTCTAATGTTTGCCGGGGTAATTAGTATTAGCTTAATCGCCTATTGTTGTGTGATAAAACTATTTTTATTACCCCGGACAAACATTGGGAAAATGTCACGTTACTAAGGTCGTTAGTTTATTTATTTATTCGCTGTTGGTATACGGTTCGGTTCCATCACGGACTACTAGGTTGTTAAGTATCAAACTATCAGAATGTGCTACCAACACTTTCTCTGAATGTCCATCAAATTCTAAAAAAAAAAATCTTGTTATGGTCTTTAAATTCTTTCATATAACTTAAAGTAAATTCAGCTTAAGATTGGTGTCGTTAAAGTACAGACTACTAAAATATTTAGTAAAACTGTAAAAACGATGCCACCAATAGGCGTTGTTTTTACATGGTATAATTAAGAACGTGGCGCAAATCATTTGTCTGAATAAAACGACATTATTAGAACCATTTTATTAGAAATGTTTTTAGAGAAAACATATAAAAACTTATGAAAACTAGAGAATCACGAACTAAAAGATATGGATAAAATTTGCAAGATGTCATTGAAAAATCCTTTCTATATTTTCTCTCTATATGTTTATGACAATTAGTCAATTAGACAAGTCAATAAGAACGTTTAGAATGCTTCCAAATTGCCATAAGTATTTTTTCTTAATTTCTCATTTTAATCCTTAGTAATCATTACTTTATTAGATTTTGCGAATGACTAAAGCTATACCTCAAATTATAAAATTTATGAAGTCCCAAGAGTCTAAACCTATAATTAAGACTTTGACAAACAGCTACAAGAAATTTACGGAATGTAGAGTTAAAATGAAAGCTTGTTGTTTCTGCAAATGGCTTTGATACATTCTCGCTAATTTCTTTATTAAATGAGCAAGTTTATTTGTAAAATTGCTTCAGCAGTATTTTTCTTCCAGATTAATATATAATTCAAGCGGTCTTTGAGAGATAAATGGATATTCATCCGCCTTTGGAAAGAGGTAAAAGCAGGTGTAAAGCCGTGCAAAAGAAATCAACGTTAGTATAGGTAAAGATCATCAGAATTAATATTTTAATCCTAAACAGGCCCTTGCAGAATGCCTTACTCGAAAAGACAATTTGGTCCACTCCGTTAAAATAAGTAAAATATGACATATCAGTCCTTGAATAGATCTAAGGACAAACTGTGGTCTTTTCCTGTGGCGTGAAATTTTATTATAAAGGCTTCGTATACTAATTTGGACACAATCCGATAATATCCGACCCAAATACCTACATTTTACGAGGATGCTGATAACTATGTTATCGTAACTTTATGCAGCCATGCTAAAGAATTATCGCAAAATTTTGGCTAATTCAATATTTTGATTGGTTGGAAATTACATTATCAAGATGGTTTCTTCATTTGAATTCTAACAAAACATCAAATTGTGACATTTTGAATTGAGCCAATCGGCTTTCTGATGCTGAAATTTCTAACCAATCAGACGGCAAAATTAGCCGAAATTAGGCGACAATCCCTAACTAAATCTATATCAAAACTGCACTTTAGTAGTAATTCTTGTTTTCGGATCGATGATTCAGAAAAATGTCCTTTTATGAATTTAGCAAAAATTATCTTTTAATTTCACGTATTATGCTTAATAATCAAAATGAATTAGGTCTTTCTACATGTAATACCACCCCATTGGAGATCTCTCAACATTAATGTAATTACTTGATGGAGCCACCATAAGCCTCCATAAAGCTCAATTTTGATCTAATCCTTAAATCCTTTACGTAGTAAATTAATTAGTTCGTTTAGGTAACATGAAAAATGTTACTAATTGACGGTTGTAAATTACGTCATCAGGAATCTCATAGAGTTGTCAAAAGAAAACCATTAATTTTAGCTTTAAACAAAATATTAAATGATGAAATGAATTTTGAAATGAGCGAAAATTTTAGAACGAATATTTCTTTTTTGAGTAGAATAATAATAAGATAATAGAAGATGAATGGATCACGAAATACGAGTTTCTATCACCCAAAATCAACCATTCGGGACATACACTAGGTTTATATAAGACCACTCATGAATTCATTTTAGAAAATATTCAAAATACCAGATCCACCACTGGTTGGTCTGATTTCCTTTCTGCTAGTATTCCTGGGTCTGCAAAGAGACTGTGCTGCTTCAGTAAGAATCGATTTGTGCTTTAGTTTTCTAACATTTTTACATGAAGTAAGTGTATGATCGGGGTGGTAACTAGGTCAACAGGCTGAGAGGGTAGTGCCGCGGAGGTATTTTGACGGGCACCCTTATTTACGGGGATTTTCTGCCTAAATGAGCTACAGAAAAACTACAAAATCAAAATCTTTTATATATTACTGACGTTTATGGACCCATTTATACGGGAAAATTTTATATTTTACCCCCATTTCTACGGAAATGGAGAATAAGAAACGATTATTTTCCGCGGCAAATCCTGTCAGTGCTATTTTGGAAGAACCCCCCCCCCCCACCCCCCTGAGGAGTGTATGATAATCATCTTCAGATCA
>JAUKPT010000628.1:0-18749 GCA_032273505.1 Nanomia bijuga
TTGGGATTATATACGCGCACACCTATTTCCAGCGCAAATTTTGTACTAAATTTCGCGCGCGAATTGATTTTTTTGCGTGAAAGCGCGAAAATTAGTACGCGCGAAAATTAGTACGAATAAGGTAGTTCAAAACAGGTGGAACACTTTGTATTTTTATGCGATAAAAACGTCCATTTTTATCCGACTAAGGCAGATCAGGGTCGTATGAACTTTTACAGTAGAGATTAAAAAAGAAGAAGAACGTAGATAAAACGGTCAAAGAAATTGCAAATTGGGAAAGAAGAGCTTTGAGAAAATAAAAAGTACGCATCTGGAATCTTTAAAGCCTTGCCGACCACCGATTGGTGTATTGGTCATCACCAAACCTCTTTTAGATTTTGAGTATTAGACCAAAATGAAGAGCCATTTAGATAAATTCGACTCAAAATACAAGCGAGTGTAAAGCAACTTAAAGTTATGTCGATGAGTCAACCAAAGTCGATGAGTCGCTTGAGGGAAGGTGACTCTATGATTCTACATGACTGTTTCGTCATAAGTGCAAACCTGGACTACAGTAATCTCATAGGAATCCTATTGCTTCCTCCTCCCCCCCCCCGGCATGTTAAATTGGTCCTTTCAGATGGAATCGCAATGATAAGTAAGTAAAATAAGTTCTGTTCCTTATTAATTGTCGCTATATTTCATTTGAAAGCTTCTTGATTCTTGATTCGATTTAAAATCCCGCAATTATCGAATCAGTATATCTTGATGATGTAATTTCCAACCAATCAAAGATTGAATTAGCCATAATTTAGCGACAGTCTCTAAAGATATTTTGCTATACTATAATAATATTAATAATAATGATTATTATTTCGGTACTATGTTACCACCTTTTTCTCCAAAAATAGGAAAGGAGTACAACTTAACCAAGTCCAGGCCACTTGCTTCGATACCTCTATTTTTCAGCACAGTTAGCAGTTGTGAAAATGTGGTCGATTTCACATTGCTTTTGACAGAAGTTTCTGAGATACTATTTAATGAACCTTTCTCGGTTCCCCGTTCAGTGGCGGATCTAGAGTGTCTTCAGTGTCTTCATGAAGACACTCATTTTTAATAAGAGCAACTTTTTTGGGCAGTTTATTATTCTTTAAGATTTAACAGGCAATATAAATTGTTAAACTGGATTCAAGAAAGGTCCTGAAGTAAAGTTTTCCGTGCGTTTCCAGTGCTTCCAATTTCGAAATTTCACACAATTTCGGTTAAATATTATTTTTTGAAGACACTCAGAAATCGGGCCAGATCCGCCGCTGCCGTTAACTCCCCAGTAAGGGAGCGTTCAATTATTACGTAACCTGGTTTTTATTACGATCGGTTACGTATGATATGATAGTTTTTTTTTTACTTTATTACGTAACCCATATTGTAAAAATATGGCACAGTTATGAAGAAATTAGGAATTAAAACTTTTAATTGAATGGCTTTCTTTCGTTACTGATGGTACCAGTGAAAGAAATCGGTGGAAGTGAAAGTGAAGCAAAAAAGAAAAGCTCGCTGCGGGGATTCTTATTGGTTTTCCAATTTACCGATTTTGATCTTCACATTCGCGGAATTAAATTTTGCGAAAATTTCTTCTCGCAAAAGTTTCTTTCCTTGCCAAATTACGGCTGATGATTACATCATCAAGATTCTGATTGGTTCATGCAGATGCGTTCTTATCATTTTTGATTTTAATAAAACATCATATTGTGACATATAATATGTGACCAATTAGCTTCCTGATGCTGTAATCTCCAACGAATCAAATGTAGGCGTTTAAATGTGTTTTCTGGACCGTTTATATTTAGAAGTAAACCACTTACTACGTTTGATTTATCGAGTCATCTCAAAACATCGAATAATTTAGACTATTGATTCGTTAAAGATTACATCAAGATTCTGATTGGTTCACAAAACAATTCCACCAAAATTTTAGTTTCAATACAACTTCAAATTGTGACATTTTGAAATAAACGAATCAGATTCTTAATGGAATAATTTTTAACCAATCAAAACTCTGAATTAGACAAACTTTGGAACTCCTTAATATTTGGGTTCAAGTCAAGTGCCTATTCCAACTATGGGCTTGTTCCCAAATTATGGCTAATTCAATCATTGGTTGGAAATTACATCAACAAGATACTGATTGGCTCATTTTCGATTTTAACAAAACATTAAATTGTGACATTTTAAATTGAACCAATAAGCTTCTTGATGTTGTAATTTCTAACCAATCAAAGGGCTAAAATAGCCGAAATCCACTTCGTACAAACCAAACCTCTTTCCACACTACTAGAACCAATAAGATTTCTGGTGCTGTAATTTCTAACAAATGAAATGACTAGAATAGCCAAAATTTGATTTTAAGTTAGTGATTTACTATCTGCTCTATCGACACAAACTATTTGACTATCTGAATAAGAATCCAGACCCTTTTTTCCGATTTAAAAGTTTAAACTTTGCTCGATTTGCGTACGGTGTACCTTCATTCTTTGCATCTTGAATCAAATCGTTTTTCAATTGAAGGATTGTCTACAAATGATAACACTTGATTGGTGATGACCTTTTCATAAATTATTTTTCGCAATATGAATTTTATTAGTCATTCAATCGCCATATTTACGCATATTAGAAATTTTGCATGGGAAAATGATTGACAACTGAATGCCAAATCTTACTTTTTTCTTTTTTCCTTTTTATGATTTTTATCCATTGTCACTACCGTTACCGCCTTCGTAAGGAATTTACTATTTTTATGATTTTCATTCATTTACTCAGACATTTTCGATAGAGGCAGTATATATTAAGCGCTCCACTCGAGGATGTATCTTCACACACACTACACACATATAACATTCAAAAATTAATGGGATTCATTTGAGAATTTAACGCACCCCAAGAAAACATTGTGGTTGGCGCTAACTCAGTGAATTAATATTACAAATTACAGGGATCCTGGAGGGATGCCAAATCTTCAACAGAAATATGTCTAAACTATAGTATAGTCTTCTTCACATATTTACAATCACATATTTTCGATAAAATTTGGGATAAGATAGCTTTTAGCCACAATGAGATATTCACTTACAGGGGTGTTTTACACCAAAATATTCAAAAAAGCATGTCGGTCCACAATTATGGTCTGCTCCAATTTTTAGAGAAAGATAGGATGTTTCTATTGTTATTTTATGTCGAGTTATATTATTTGCTAACGAAAAAAACTGACACAAGCAACATTGTTCTATTTTTTCATTTTCGGCCCTCGTATAGCCCACTCCTATTACTAGAAATATAAATTATGCAAATTATTTGAAAAAAAATCCCATGACTTCGCTCGTAAAACAAGCGTTTAATCATGAAATAGGAAAATCAGAATTTAGGAATACCATCTTAACTTCTATTGGACACTTCAACCATACACTAGACGAAATAGAACGTAGACATACAAATATTTTTCAAATGTCAAAAATGAAAAAAGATATTCTAGACTAATATTCGTTTTTTAGGAATGGAAGATGAACTTTGATTTATCATCGAAATCCGATACTTATAAGAGTGTTTAAGAATAAACCAAGATTTGAAAAATACTCGACTTTAGGAGGATAAAAACACTAACGAAGTTTAGATTATCCGATAATGATCTTATGGTTAAAGAGGGGAGAAGAATGCGTCCTAGAATAAATAAAATACAAGAAAGAAATAAAAAGAAATGACAGGTTATGCCAATTTTGCAGCCAAAACGCAATTGAAGATGAAATACACTTCCTCATAAGTTGCGATAAGTATAAAGATACAATGATGACTCGTATATATCCGAATTATAATGCGATTCCTGATTAAAGATAAATCAAAATCGAAAACCACGAGTTCTATCTAAGACCAAATTTTACTGCCACTTGCGTTTGTTCTTTAATGTTTTTGCTTTCAGTTGTTAATGCGTTAAATTTGTTTATCTAGGTATTTATTTATTAATCTAATTTATTGAAAGTATCCATGTAAGATTATTTTTATCGAGATTAAATATAATGGTAGAATTAGTCACTAGACTATGTAGCTGGAGCTTGTCACGGCTTCGTTATCTTATAAGTCCCACGTAGGGTTCTGTTCAGTGTTAAGATGTTGTGTGTGTTTTGTCCTGTGATCCCAGCCCAAGTAGTAGTGCTTAGAAAATTGTCTCTACTTGGGACGTGCGCTGGATATATGCATAGATCAAAAGAAATATATATAATAACAAACTATAATTTTATCCTATTTAATCTTAAATTATTATTGATAATGATACAATCGTATCGAAACATTGATACGAAGCGTCTTTTCTGAGAACCTTACATGTCCACCTCTCTAGTTCAAGAAAGTTTATACTTGCGAAAATTTATAATCGCGATACTTACTACCGATGAAATAAATATCAATCGAAATATAGTTCGAAAATATAGTCCAATCCACCTTTTAGACACCAAAGAGTTTTGTAGAGGCGTTATCATATTTCAAATGATAAAATTATTTGAAATGTTGCCACGTGTACTCTTCAAAATTACAAATTTTGAGTTATTCAGTTGATTATCATAAGAAGTTGAAATACTGAAAAAAGAAGACACAATATCTTAGCTAATTTTCACTTTTATTCATTTCCGTTTTTATGATTTTTACACAATTATAATATCTACAAATTTTTTAAATACAAAAATTGTCAGAATAACAGAAAATAACAATAAAGCAAGATACGTATTCAGAAAAATTGAATAAACATTTGGAATAAACTCTTCGGGACCGTTTCAAAAGTTTGTATATTTTTTTCACTGGATTGGTTCAAAATTACATCATCAAAATTCTAATTCACCTTGAGTTTTGATTTTAACAAAACATCTTTATAGTTCAAATTTGACCAAAAAAATTATTGCTGATGTAATTTCCAACCAATCAAACGACAGAATCAGACCCAACTTTAAGGAAGACCTTTAACATCGGTGTGAACCAACGAGAACGCAATCTGTTACCCAGCGCCATTATCTCTCTTACGTTAACATCATAGATCTGGCACGCAATACATACAATTGATTTAGAGTTGCTGATGATTTATGTAATTTATGTATGAATTTAACTGTAACGAGTAAAATGCATGATTAAGTAAGCATTGAAACTATCAGGCCGCCCAGATCAGAAATGGCTAAGGATTTTAGGACATTTTTAGGACATTTTTAGAGCATATTTTAGGACAATTTAGGATAAATATGGCACAAAATTGAGGATATTTTAAAACAATTTTTAGAAAATTAGGATATTTTTGGACATCTGGTCTATACTATTGAGACTTTCATAGCCTAATTTCAAGGATAAAACCATTTATTTAAAAGTAAAGACAAACATGCTGTGTCTCCATGTTGGACCCAAAGTATAGAACATTTTAAAATATAAAGAATCTGAAACGCCTGGAAATGCATGTTTCTGGACCCATTAATCAGAGTTCACATCAATACTTTGAGCCAATTTCAAAATATAATCCAAAATTTTAAGAAATTAAGAAATTAAGAAATTTAGGACATTTCAGGATTTTAGGCCTGAACTATTGTGCACATCCCCATTTTTTTATTGTATGAATACATTAATATTAAATGCAGCATATACCAGGGCTATCTCTTGAGACCACGGAAGATAAATAATAGCACTGGGTACCAGGTTGACACGAACGGAACGTTAACACACAAGAGTAATGAAACAAAAGGCAAAATTTACAATTTTCTTTTTTAATTTAAGCAGTGACAAATATCTTAAGTTTGTTTTCATTCTTGAATAATTTCAACATGTTATCCATCTTTTTATTCGATGTTTAAACCGTCGGATTTATGAATAGTTATGTAGAACTACTAGGACTGCAGAATGTGCAGCGGGACCCGTTACACCAGCCGCAAAAAAGCAATTCATAATGATATATCTTTTAACTATTTTACCCGAATGATGCCTGAGAATAAAATTCTAGCAGGAAACTTTTAACCTTGGTTCCCGGAAACAAAACAATATTCTGCTGCACTGGGTAGATATGATAATTTTATGTTTTTATGTTTTCAAAGTTTTAGCTGAACCTCGATACCCGGAAGTAAAAAATATTCTGCAGCATTGAAGACTATATTTCTAAACGATTTTTTAGACACTTTGACAACAGTAGTTCTTTTTCGGCGAATATATGTTTTTTCATTTTTGCTTGTATTGAATGAACGTTCAAAATCTATCTTCCACGCGATCACACCACGTGAAAAAACAATACGTCTTCTATCCAATCAGAGATCGTTGATTAGTTGGGAGCAGTTAATACCATGACACCATGTGCGTCCTGGTCGAACCATGAGACCATGATTCGGTGGACTAAAAAGAAAATTATATAAAACTCCTAAAAGCATGACTAAATAATAACATCAATCTTTTTATCCACTCTGAACCATTTTGAATCTTTTTATCAACTCTGAACCATTTTGTAATACAATCAAAGAATAATCCCTCCAAAGTGGACACGATTAAAGCGAGGAACAATTTTCATAGATCTATTCACTTTGCCAGAATCCTATTTTAAGTCTTGACTACTTCATGCCAATGGCCGGTGTCCATTTTACAAGAATTCCACTGAACACAAAAGATTAAGATTGAAGTATTTGGAACTTCCATGACAAATATATAAATACAAAAAATACAAGACTATTCTTACCACGTGAAATATCTTCTGTTTTCAACTTTTCCATCGTTTTTACCATCTGAAACAAAAGATGAAGAGATCAGGGTTTAAATGTAAAAATGTCACAAATTTCACAAATTTTAGAACGCAAGAGTTAGCAATAATTCTTAAACAAATTTCCTAGCAAGAACAGAGGAGAAAAAATCATCCTTTTCTAACTTTACCAAAAGTTCTAATAAAGAATGAAGAATACTTACTTGGTTTTCGTAATTCGATTCCCAGCCATGATCCATCTGCAAAATCAACTTCTCCGATGTAGCGAAGTGTTGCTAAGTCGTTATTATGGTAAACAAGTGTTCCCTGCAAATTAGAATGAGTAAATCGAATAAAAAAAATGACGAATCGGTTGAATCTCCCAAATAAGCGGAGAACGCTGGAACGTCGATTCCTTTTTACCTTTTACTTGATTAGATTAAATTAGATTATAGATTAATCTTTTTTTCACAGTAAGCAAAAGTATATAAATGAATAAATGCCGTGAAAAAATTAGTTCGTGATAATAATAAGAAAGATACTATACAATATAATTATCCTTACATCATGTTAATGATGTTTAAATAAATTGTGCATTTTTACAAAATACCAATGGGATAGGGGACTTGCAAAAGTTGACTTGTTGGTTTTTACCCTATTTTAGCTAGTTGTGATCATCATGTGTAGAAAGGAAATTTGTATCCAAGAATACTGCCAACAAAAATGACACCCGATTTTGATGGTCTGACTTACATAGATAATACATTAAAGACCAAACTTACAGGTTTCAATTTGAAGTCCAATGTTTTCCCTAATTCTGTACCATTGTCGAGTCTCATACTAAAATGGAAAAATCGGAATATGTTGTAATAATAAAGTTTAATTATTGCATGATAACTAATACTCAAAAAATGATCCGGAAGGGCAAACCATACAACATAACATAACAGAGGACCACGACAACTTTAACCATACATAAGACCATATATTAGACCATGCAATGGCCCGCACATAGCTTTAAGACCTTCAAGTCACCTTAGAGAATGCAATCAGCACAAAAACATACCTTCCAGATTTCGTGCGAGTGTTGGGTGTCGATCTTCGCCTCACGATTGGCGTTCGAAGATTCGGCGTCGAACGATTTAACGAATTCTTTTTCGAATTAAGACTTGGTCGTTTAGTGCTACTATCTTGATTGTCAATATCATCGTCATTATTAACATGGTTACGATTATCATAATTGTCCCTATTATCACTATAACTGTTCTTTTTATATTTATCATTAATGTTTTTATTGTTTTTATTATTGTCGTAAGGAATTTGATCGTGGAAAACAGTTTCCTCGTCTTCATTTACATGAGGCGTACTTTTATTCCATAGAAATCGCTTATCACTCAGATTCGAACTGATCCGGTTAAGGACAGATTTCTTCTCTCCATGGATACTCGAAACCGATCTACTGAGCCGCGTGTTATCATAGAGGTTTGGAGCGGACTTGTTGACGTCGTTGCGTTTCGTTTCAGGGGAGAGCTTGTATGAGGGAGACTGCCATGTTTTGATATTCTCCTTCGCAGATAAATTGTTCGAGTCGTGTCCGCAGTGAGAACACGCAGAGCAGTTTGTACAGGATGAAGAAGACGAGGCGGACGATGACGTGGATGAATTGCGGGTGCGGGATTGATGATCGTAAGATGAGTCTAAGTAAACAAGTCAATTAAAGTTTCCCTTGCTCATACTTTTAGTTGAAATGTTGAAATTTCGATAAAAATTCAGCCGAGAAAAATTAATCCCAAATTTCCCTCATAAACATGTAATTACTAGTAAAAATAAAGAGAACAGCTTTGTTGTTGGTCTTTTTAAAGTCAAAGCCTGGTAAAAAGCACTAACGTGATGGGTAAACACAAAACACAAAAAACACAAGGTTTAAGCTAAGAACTTTATTTGCAGCCAAGATATTGACATTCAGGATTTAAATTCGGTATGTTCGTATAACACATCTACACTTTTTCACTCGCGAAAATCTGCCCTCCTTCTCGTGGGGTCACATGACTACAACTCGCTGAGGCCGATATATCGGCCTGTAGTCCTTAAAGGGTTAAATAGACATGGAAAGTTGAAAGGGAAGGGGTATCAGAAGAAGAATAGAAAAAAGTAAGAAATTGTCGAGAAATCGTTTAATACGGGAGTGACAACAATGGAAAGAATGCAACTTAAAGCCCATAACTTAAATCTTACCACTTCTGCGTCTTTCGTTATAGAATTCATCGTCAGTTATTCTATAAGGGAAGGTATTAAAAAAAAAGATAAATAATACATTTGATGTTGTTTTTACTCCGCCTTTTTCAGCTTTATCTGCTATTTCGGACAAATTCAACTCGCAGAAACTCTACCACCCCAATTTTATACATATTTTCTCATCCCGAACAAAACAATGTTTTCAGAATCAATCCACTTACCTTTGAACTTTTGCTATCGGTGCAAATATACCGTGTCTTGGATTACATATGAAGTATCTGAACCCAGCCACTGTTCCATCATTTTTACCTTTTGCTTCAACAAGTTCAACACCAGCCCAAGTCCTGATAAACAAAGAAGAATGTAGAAAATTTGATGATAACACCTGAACAAGTGGCGGATCTGGTCCTTTTACAGAGTATCTTTAAAGATGATTTCAGGACTCATAATGTTCTGTTATCTTAATTCTACTCATAAAAGAAATAATTGCTCTAAAATTAGTGTATTTATGAATACACTAAATACACTCCAGATCCGCCACCGTTAAATAATATGAAAGTGTTTCTCCCATCTCACGCGAAGACTTTTCAGAAAAAGAACAAATACTTCATTCTTTCCTAAAAATATTATACTGATCATCCTTCAAGTTTTGAGTGCATCAAAATAGAAATGATTAAACTATCAAAAACATACCCGCTTGCAAAAGTAGTTGGTCCTATATATCTAACAATGCCAATTTTCTGATTGCATAACATGACTTTGTCACCAATCTATAACACAATATTATCAATTTTATTTAAGATCGTAGCAATTCAAGTTTTCTCCAAGTTCTGTAATAACGGCTTTGTTAAAATATTATGGACAGTCACTTTAAATTCAACGTGCATTAGAGCATATGCATTTAGTATTTTAAATTCAAGGTTCATAAATTTATTTTAAAGATCTCTTTGAACGTTGAACTAGCCTTTTTTCTTTAGCTCTCTTATGAAAATATATTTTCAAGCAAATTGATTCATATCACACCTTGATACTGTCTGACGAGCATCCCATGATATAGGCTAAAACAAAATAAAAATGAATGAATGAGACGATGTATGAGCAAGGGCAAATGATTTCTCCAAAAGCCTCCTAGAAGCAAAATGCTCGCTAAAGTAGACAAAGATTGCTCAGAGGAAAGAAACACGGAATAACAACTAACCTGCACTTTCCAAAGAAGTAGCACGAACCCTTGCTTTCGCCATGAATTCATCATAACCCTGGGTGCCATTGAAGAATGGATTGTCCACTAGGATCAAAAATGATTGAATCAATTAAATATTTGACTGTATTTAATTTTGCTGTGCCGAATATTGGGTTTTATTGAAATATCTTAAAAATTCTCAAAATGCGACAGTCTCATGGGCTTGTACTATCCCTTTAAGCGAGGTCACACTTAAGGCGAATATACAGTAGAGGAATTATTGTAAAGTAGAAAAAAGGGCAAACCTTTTTTAAACGGTGATACAGGAGTTGTTTTATCTTCGTGTGATACAACTCTTCGATACATGTCGATCAGTTCTAGAAAGAACCAAAACCCGTATCAGGTGTATGTGTGTGTGTGTGTCGGATACCAGAATAGGTGATAACAATTAACTAGTATAAGTCAACTGTTTCCGTGTGCAAAAAGGATGCATAGTGAACATACAGTGGTTAGGAGCAAATTCAGGAAATTTAAACAGACTAAGAAAGGTGTAAAAGATACAATGCTATGAACTTGTGCAGTATCATACCGAAGAAGACATTTACAAGACGCTGTGATAAATCTCCGTTGATCGGGTGGGACCCGCGCGTCTAATTCACGGGTCTACGAGGCTGGGTTGAAAAGACTTGAGGGCTTAGTGCTTTAGCATAGCTCAATAATGCAATCCAAGCGCTTAGATTCAATCTATAAAATAGTGTGCTTTGTGTGGTACTTAAATAAAACTGGAAACCAACTAAAAAAAAATACTTCACGTTGTACTATATGCTACAGACAAATTCCTCTTTGCTTAAAATAACGAATCATCATACATACGTGTTTTGTCGCCAGGTGAAATTGGAATGGGACCTTCATCCTGGTAATTACGATAACTTCCATTACAACCTGTTGAAGTATAAAGAAAGATAAAACTCACTAAAACAACTTTTTTCTACATCATAAGAAAGCCTGTCGATAGAAATCATTTCCCCTCAATAAGATAAAGATAGAGCTTACAAGATCACGAAAATAAATTCTTTCTATTTCTCGTATCTACTCAATACTGAACTTTCAACACAAGAAATCAGATCGCCAAATCCACAGAAAAAATATCTGTGACTCGCAATTTAAAAATAATATGCTGGCTGAGCGACTACTAGGGCTTGCCTGGATCGCATTATTGAAGGATGAGAATTATAACCACTTATCTAACTGTAACAAATATTGAAAATGCAATAATAATTTAACTTTTAGTTGTCCAATGTGTACAAATCTACATTTTCATTTTGAAAGATTGAGAGGACATTAAAAATATAAATGTGTTTGCACCGATAAACGTTATAACAAAAATGAGAACTGCGCGGGTCAGTCGATCATGCCTAACAATATAATCAATAATTAAATAAAAACCCGATATGAATAACTCACCCGGTGAAAAGTCTTTTCTTTCATAAGCAACAACTCGCGTCAGAGGAGCAAATATTCCTGGTTAAAAAATTGCGATAAAGTAGAAGTCATCGAACATCAACATGTTTAAGCACGGCCAGGCAAGTTACAGCGGATGGGTCAATATCTTGACAATGGCGCAAGATATAAACTTTTAACTTCACACATATGATCCTAAGACCGGTTAGGGGTCTCATGCCAAAAATAAAAAAAAATTCGGGGAAAAACAGGGAGAATATGGAGAGTTTCTTTTTTAGTACTAAATATCGGCTTCATTTTTGATTTCCATAGGACAAGATAGGACAAGATCAGATTAGTAGAATAGTAGATTAGTTAAATATGGGTTTTCAGTCTTATTTTATCGTATTTCGTCGTATTTATGTTGAAAATAGCATTTTCAGAAAATTCGCGTATTTAAAGGAGACAATAACATTCAACTCGAGGACCACGAACCCTATACTATCAGAACGGGGCAGTAACAGAAATAAACGCATACAAAGGTAAAAGTTAAATACATGGCGTTAGGCCTAGACATCGTCACGGAAAGTACCTTCCGGGTATTTAGCGGTTCTGAAATTTTGATGACACATTATTATCAGATACTAGATCATAAAAAATCAATCGAGAAAAAAATTGGTTAATTATTTGAGGAAATATGAAGTACTTTCGGTTTCACTTTAAGTGAGAAAAGCGGTGCGAAGAAATAGTTTTTTTTTTCGGAAATGCTTTTGGTGGTGCGATAGTATTAGGAAATATTTCTGTGCTAATTTTTATCAAAAACGAAGGCCGCGATCAGAAGATAGAGGCAAAAGTAAGTCAAAGCAAGATTTTTTTAGCTTGAATTTTTTTCTCGATTGATTTATTTTGATCTAGTATCTGATAACAATGTGTACTGAAAATTTCAGAATCTCTAAATACCCGTAAGGTATTTTCCGTGAAAAGACCTACACGATGTCTAGGCCTATTAGTAAAGAACGCCATGGTTAAATGTTAATATCAGGCACAATCGTAATTCAATAAAAATTATATCATCAAAATATACATTTCTGACAAAAAAGAAACATTTCTCGAACATCAATTCTGTTTATGTGGCTATATGCTGTTACCGTGTTTTGGTTGGCAGGTAAAATATCTTCTCCCGGCTATCGAGCCATCATTCTTCCCAACTGCATCCAATAATTCGATGCCAGCCCATTGGCCAGATGCAAAATCTGTTGAACCACAGTATCGGAGAATGCCAACCTGAAAGAGACAAATATTTTGAATTAGGAGAACATTCCATATCACGTTTAAATCCTTTAAAATCAAAAAGATATTTAGGCAGTTTCAGGAACTTGAAATCGTAGAAATATTTGGAAATTCAAAACAGTACGAGCCAAAATAAGCCCTAAATGCATCAAAAATCATATTTTTCTGGCTCAACTTGCGATTTTTATTCGAAATAAAGCAAGTTTTTTTTACTGTTTCATTTTTTGACAGCAAATTTTCTTTATTTTCAAAAACAGTTGCCATATTTAAGTGATAGTTAAAAAAATTGACTAATAAAAATTGACTGCGTTAGAAGCAATCCTAAAAAAGCTGCCTATTATTTTGGAAAAAAATAAAGTTACAACATTCAATGACGAAGAATATTCGATTCCTGTTGCCAGAATATTACCAGGATAACTAAGAGAATGGATCTCATAGTTTCCTTCTCTCAAAAAATGAAAAAAGGAAAGACTAGAGTTCTATTGAATAATGATTGGCAAATCCCTTACCTTTCCAGATACCATAACTTTGTCGTTCATGTTCAACCCAAGGGATTGCATCGTCGATGAACTCAAATTCTAAAACGAAAAATCATAAACATTATCAAACATGATTATACAATTATCTCAGATTAAAGACCTCTAAAAAAGGCGTCAATCCATTTTAGTTCCGCCAAGCGCAAATTCATCAAGAATTGAGACCTGTATTTTAATTCCTTCTCTGTGTACAACCATACTTCGACCAGCTTCCCAAACTGCAGATGAACACAACATATTACTACGAAGAATACATAAAGATGCTTCTCATCATTAACAAGAGAAGTTGAAACAAACAGGAACATAACTAAGGTAGTGACATCAAAATGACCTTATCAGCTATCAAACTGACCTTAATCTCCATGCCCCAACAACGTCTCTCCAGATATGACGTTTTAAGAGGAACTATGTGTATGAAAGGTGGGCGGGTTTTTGGAAACACCACATACATATTATTGGTGGGAAGTAAATGGAAAATACATTGAATGAACTTTGGTTCATAACTAATAAAACCTGTGGCCACTTCCTAATTAACCAAATTGAAAAGAGACAAAAAAAATGTTCTAAGGTCATACGGCTGGGATGAACATTTGAATGGACACTACCATCACTCATAGATTAATGACCTTACTAGCACTTGGCAGCATAAATACAAACCGTACTCAATACCAAGTTCAATGCCAAGTAATTATAATATCAAAATATTCATGCATAGTAACACTGATGTATTAGTTTGAGTCGTTTGAAGACACAGCTATGTTTGGGTCGTAGGCCCTGAGATCTACATATAAATGAACACCCCTTCTCATCCCTTATCAACACGTAGTTACACTGATCCGCTAACTGAGAAATTTTATATTTTTTTGTTACAAATACATGACGTGCAAAAGGCAGATCATCACATTGACAAAACCTACTTTCTCGTCAATAACAAAAAGAATATGATTAAGCATGGGTCTGCATCTATACGAATAAATATCATATGCTGAAAGAGTGACGTAAAGATACCTTCAACGTTCAATGCCAAGTAATGACACTACAGAGTATTCAAACACAGTAATACTGATGTATTAGTTTGACCTGCTGGTTTAGAAATGTTATATTGTTTTTACATAAGAGTAAAAGAAAAAGTAAAGAAGAAACCAATTAAGGACAAACAATCAAGTGTGTAAGATGAAAAAAAATAGTTCTACTGAGTATATGTCGTGTAGTATTAGTAATAAACCCACCCACCCACCCAGGCAATTTCTGAAAAAGAAAACACGAAGTTCAATATTGAAATAGATTAGGATTATAAAAACTAGAGACAAGCAAATCTTCCAATCAAACGTTAGAATTGAATAAGTATGAAAGAGGGCTATCGGATTCTGGCTGTTTAATTCCTTTCACTCGCTCAGCCATATTTCTAAAATTAAAGATTGATATCTTAAGACCCCAATTTTTTTTTTGGTCGGGTCTGCAGCGAGGCGGCGCTGCTGCATTAAAACTCAATATTTCGGTCTAAAGAAAAAACATTTTTGTTACACACCAAGTTTGAACACTATAAGATGATAAAAAGAGAGTCGTTGGCATCTAGTTGATCACTTACTTTTACGGCAATTTGCTTACAATAAAAAGTTGAAAAACATGACTCAAAAAATTGGCTTATGGAGTTTCCAAATTATGAACCAACCTGTGAATCATCTTTTTTATTTAAAACATATAGGAAAAAATGGTGGTTTTTCAAAAGAAGAGAATGTAAAAAAGGCTTAGTTATAAATTTCTTAGAATCTAAAATAAAAAGAAAAGAAAAATATGAGTTAAGAAAACCAAATTGGCTTGTAGTCTCAAATGAATTAAAATTTCTTAACTCCAGATTTTGAACGAGCTTGAAGAAAAATTTCACAATGTTTTCTATAAAAAATCTTTTTTACTCCAAACATACTTTATTTCTGTATTTAAATATGTCTAAAAAGGCATGAAAAAGTTGATGAAAAATAGGCTTACAGTCTCAAAAGCATTGGAATCCTTAAGTATCTCGACGTAATATTCCACAAGCATGTTTGTTTTTCCCACAGAAATAAAACAACTTCAACTGCTCCTCATAAATATTGCATCACCTCCGTACATCAAAGAAAAATCATAACAAATCTCACACTTGAAAATATTCCAAAAATCAACACATGAATATTTGATCTTCCAAAAAAGAAAAACATTGGAGAAGTGGAAATAAGATGCTTTCTAAACAAAAAAACATGCCTTCAAAATAATTATCTTAAAATGCGTGGGGTTCAGAAAAACAGATAATGCATCTGTGGAAAAGGCCTTGGACATGTAATTTACTATTAAATGGTTTTTAAAGTTATGTAATAATTGCTGGTATCAGCATCTTTTAAAAATAAACCTTCATAAATGGTATGTGTAAAATTTATCCAGAAAATGAAAGCTTGAAAAATGAAAATATGCTAGCTTCCTTTCATAACAATGGGTCAGGAAATGTTTGTAGAACGTAGTAAAATCAATACAATTACTAATTACGGTTTTCAATTGGATTACATGAATATGTGTAGGATAAGAACACAGTATGCTGCACCAATGCAGTTTCTATTAACAGGAAGTTCCCAGATAACAACGCGTTGAGTTAATTGCTCAACGCCTTCTAAACACCTGTACAGTTCCTGATCATTCTTATCAATAACTGAAACATTAAAAACACTCTGGATTCAGTCGAAACGTGCACAAAATTTATCGAAAATCATTAACTCGTTTGTCTACTGTAGTTATTAACCACAGTCTCATAAAATGAGATTTTCACTTCGATTCAGAATACATCTTACCTCAGTCATCCAGAAAAATACACCCGGGAGTTGATCCGGATTCAAAAAAGGTCCGGATAACGATCCAGACGAAAAAAACTAAAATCCGGCTAGAAAAGAGGTAAAAACATATGATCCGGCTTGAAAAAGAGATTTTGAATCAAAATCTAGACAAAAAATATTTTGATCTAGACGAAAAATCCTTTGATCCGGAACAAAAAAAGAAGTTTTCTGGATGACTGAGGAAGGACGTAAGAATTTACAAAAGGTTACTCGAATATCACATAACCCTCAAATTCCTAAGAGTGACACGAAATTATATCCTTACTAAACTGACGCAATAGTTTTAATCAACATATTATGAGAGTATTTATATGATTTTTAGGGTTAATGAAAACATTTCCTAGGACGTTGACATCATGGGATCAAAAATTAAAAACCAAATTACACTTTTTCGATACGTCGATTCGATAATGAATTGATGCAGTAAAATGTATAAAACAGCTTTTTACTTTGCCACATTCTGATTGTCTTGGCTTGAAATGCTTAGTTTGATAAGGATTAGAGGTCTTAAATACTCGGTATCTAGGTATCTTTATAACTTTTTTATGTTTAATTAACAATGAAACAAACTGATCATCAGGATTAGAGGATGACTAGTGGGAAGCACCTCAGGTATTCATGTAGCAGTACACAGAGAATCTTACTGTCTATCATTGGTAACCTCCATGAGACACCTGAAGGGAAAAGCTTTCTATTCGTTATCCACATGAGATAACCAACAGGAACTTACCCATTAAAGATTGGACTTAGCAATTCAGAATTAGCAGTGGCTATAAAGACATAACGGTTTCAGACTGACAATTTCCTTAGTTAATCAACGCGAAAGAAGTGTCATTGAAAAGTTGCACTAAAGTCGCAGGCAAAATAACTAAGGCCCGTTAAAAGAAAACATGACTTTATCGTCCCCACCCGCATCATCATTTTTTAGCTTTAAACATAAATTCGTCGATATTCCAGTCTTGAATAATGATAGTCACTTTATGAGAGTAAACCAATAGATTGGTGCATATAATCAACCTCATATTACCCTATTAGGTCTATGATAAAAAAGTATAAGAAAATTAAATAATAAATAATAATAAAATAACGCCCTCCCGCATCAAATTTTTCAAAAAATCCTGACAGGTCGACCCTTGCTCTTAGAGGGAAATTAGGTATTAAGTTGGTACTTGCTAACAAAATAGACGGTACTTAAGTCATTGCCTAGATTAAGAAACGCATAGTTGATCATCATTAGTGTAAACCTGAAACCTCGGTTCCTGCTCACTTTTTTCTCACATGAACTATTTCTGTTCCGCTAGTTAAAATATCTCTGGGTGGGTTTTGGAAAGTGATACTTGAAATGAAACTAGTTTCACTTTTTACCAACGTCCCACTAAAAAGAACTATTGATGTCATTCTCAAACGAATTTATGAAGAAAAATTGATATCTACAAATTTGAAAAAGCGTACATTAAAAAAGCTCATCTTGGATACATGTTAAAAAAACTGCCTTTTCTTCCTGTGGGAAAATTTACGAACAATATATACGTATATATATATATCATAAAAATGGCTTGCACGAATTCACTTAACTAAAAGTCCGTTTCAAAATACTTGTTTTTTGGATAACTTACTACATGTCCAGCTTAATTTAAGCTGGCCATATGCTTGCAATTTTTAATATTTTTTCAAAAATATTTTTCTATAGACGTAATAATGTGCTAGGATCTGAATGATTACCAAAAGAATTGGGTGGGTAGTTTTATTTTCTAACTTTGGAGTGTTGATTTGGTGTACACTCTGGAAGCCAGATATATCAGATTTGCATGCGAAAGAGTAATATTGAAGGTGTTAAAATCGCACCTTAAACCTTAAAAACTGCACTTGTTTTAAACACGAATTCGTAAATTTAAAAATCTTTATCGGATTTCTTAGAACTATCTTATCGTGTTTGATTTTGCAGTTGTTGTGTTAATAAAGAAAAGCTTAAAAGAAGAAATAATCTATCAGTTTTAGAATGAGCAGAATGTGATTAGAACAGTAAAATTGTTTCGGTAGTCTTGAAAAGGCATTTCCTCGAGGGGAAAATCAGTATAGAAAAATCTTGTACACTTTTCGTCAAAATCATATTGTCCTTTTTGGAAATCTCGGAAAAATCCTATTGTTTAAGAGAAATCTCGTACGCCATTCCCATGGAGTTATCTAACCCCTCCTCGCATTTCCCAATCTTTATGTTTTAATATTCATATTTTTTATTGCTGCAACTGCGCTGAAATATATTTTTGCTTTAATCGCCCTGGTGGGATAGGAATAAGTTAACTTGCGATTGAAAAATTTATTCAAAAAAGAAATTAATAATTTTATTAAAAATTCAAATCTTTTCACAGTGCTACGTTTATGGTTTCTCCTGTATGATTAATATGGCTTTAAAAAATATGTAGATGAAAATTAACAAATTATTCTACTGCACTATATTTCAGATCGGCATTATAATTGTAGAGAGGTCTATATTA
>JAUKPT010000629.1:0-18745 GCA_032273505.1 Nanomia bijuga
TTGGTGATAAAACAGTTGTCAAGCGATAGAACAGTGTAAGTTAACATATGTCAAATTGCGTTTCAAAGTTCAGTTTCAGATAATGGTGCATGTACCTTTACACGGGTAAAGTGGTACATGCACCATTATGAGGGGTACCGGTACCAAAAATTATATCGAAAAAAATAGGCTAGTTTCGTATATAAGTGCAGCCCCTTTAGGCGGGGTTATACGATACATGTCATCTCGTAGGCTCAGAGATTAAAACAATTAAGTCAAACATTTTATAGATATTTCTTGGGCCTCGAAACGAGTGATTTCTGTGCAAAAAATCTCAAAATGTAACATCTTTGACGTACAATATTGCACGGCTTCAACACTTTTGGATGCATTTGATGATAAATCCCCTTAGCTTGGGCATCGAATAACTCAAAACAATGATCAAACCTGGAGGGATTTAACATGGAGGCTGGTTATATACCGGGACAGAAGTGGTAGAGTACCACATTTTTGAATACCCTTACAGTTGGCATTGATAATTGTCGAATTATTTACATAGGGCTTCACTACCATAAGAAGAATCAATTTAAGAGAGCTGACCAAAAATTAGGCCTCTTAATTAAATAAACTCATTATGACGTGATAACTCATTGAAAAAGTTATATTTTTTATACCGTCAAATCAAGTCAACTTTAGTATCATTAGAGAATTTAATTCTGACCATTTTTCACTACAGCGGTAACTCATAAAAATGACGTCATCAAAAGTTACAGAGGTTTTAGGTTGTCACAGTTTAGAGTAATTGCCCCAAATCTACGTAAATATTTGATTTGGGCCAAAAATATTTTGACCACTATCATTGATCTCAACAGAATAAGAGGAATCATAATTTTGACGACATCACTGTCCCGGGTTGCGAATCTTACAGACAGTGCCTATTAAGACGTAAATATATTTCAAGATAACAGACTTTCAGTTGAATACCCAATGGTATCTGAGAGCATTTTCTCCTTCGGCAATTAAGTTTAAAACATCAAACAATAATATATTGTTTAGGAGATACGTGGGTCACACATTGTTCTTTGAATAAGCATGGATGTGAAGAATCTTTCTGTTGAATATCCCAACAGTATTTGTAGGCATTTTCTCCTCTAGCAGTTAAGTTTTAAACATCAAACAATAATCTATTGTTTAGGAGATACGCAGGGTCGCACATATAGTTTATATAAAATAAGTTATATGCAGAAACATACAACAAGCGTTTGATGATTTTTGGCCGAAAATGACACACTAGCTCTTTTCACGAAGAAAGTATTCAGTGATGGCCATTGGTTCATGCAAGATAACGACCCCTAACACACAAGCAAACAAGCATCAGAGACTATGGTAAAAAATGAAACATGTCTTATACAGTTATTGAAGTTGTTTATTCTTTGTTTATTGTACGTTTTATTAAAATGATGGTACACGTGCGTACTATACAATAATAGTTCGCTCGTTTTATTCATGATCGTACATGCGCGTATTGTATGCGCAACTCCTTGCGTACAATTTTTTTTAGTTTTAGGTCATGTGAGATTGTGCGCGCGCGTATAAATTGTACAAAAGTGTACATTTCGACGCAGTTTGAATTGTAAGTGGCAACGTGGCTAGTACTTCAGATATTTTGAGCAAAATTCAATTTTTTCTATTATTTAATATCTCTAATC
Source organism: Nanomia bijuga (assembly GCA_032273505.1). Classification (NCBI taxonomy): domain Eukaryota; kingdom Metazoa; phylum Cnidaria; class Hydrozoa; order Siphonophorae; family Agalmatidae; genus Nanomia; species Nanomia bijuga. Next base: position 1,689 of record JAUKPT010000629.1, read on the forward strand.
TCATTTTCCAGAGATCCATCATCTTTGATAGCAGATAATTGTTTGTGAAATGCCTATCCATCGGTATATCCTAATATCCAATCATGATAAACCTTGTCATAAGCCTTTAAATAATCATAGAAAGCTACCTGTGATAATGCTTTACGTCTCCCATCATACATCGATCTATGATTAGTCGGGCTACTGTACCCAAAACTCATTCAACTACTCAACTATATATTAACTTCTCCATGTTCTTTTCATTTCCGGACTAATATTCCGAAAGCTAATTTTGTGCAAACCATAGAAATGAAATAAACACATTGACTTAACTTCGAATATTTTATAAATAGTTTCGACTTTTTTTGGGAAGAAGACTATATACTCGTCATTTTATGGAAAAGATCTTTCTAAAAAGCTCCTTTGGTTGTCCAACCTTCAAGAGATGCTAGTGCTTGTTCGACTGCATATACACAGAAACGGTTACAGACATATGTACCCAAAATACACATGTACCCCAAATACACAAATCTTAATAACCTCGAATTTAAGCAATAAATTTATTGCGTGATAGCAATAAACAATTAAGGTATGTAAAGTAGTTAAATGAAAAGCTTCACAGTATCACAGTGCTCATCTGACCAACTATGCCTTAAAAAGTTAAAAGGAAATAATGTTTAAAGGTTAATTCGAGCTTAGCCACCCCAAAATAGAAAATGTTTAGCAACAATATATTTTTTTATAAAAGTTTATTATTATCAACGATTATCACCAGTTTTCATATTCATATTAGAAGATCTACGCGATAAGATGCTATTTTTGTACAGGATGGTAAGCCAAAAAATTCATGTACCCCAAATGTACTAATCTCAATAACTTCAGAAATTGATACAATACTTTTTCAATTTCTCTAATTAAGTTTACATATACAATGCACTTGCTTTGTTTTTTTATTTTTTTCAATTTTTTTTTTGAAACTGTTGATATTTTTTGTTCTTTACATATTTTCTAAGGATCTTTCGATGGAAAGTATTATTTATGGTAAAACAAATTAATTAATAAATAAATAAATATATGCTGACATTTATAAAGTGCTTTTATCAGGGAGCTCTTTTTATTATTCACTATACAAATTATAAGGAACTATACTTCCGCAAAATTGTTGCTTATTTGCATAATTTCTCTGGATTTTAGAGCCTGGTGGAGTGGGGTAGCAGAATCCGGCACACGTAGGGTTTGGGATGACAAAAAGGACCAAGGTCAATACGATTATAGATGTTAAGTTGGAAATTTTGGTGTATGGAGTCATTCTGGTATACAAAAATTAACAATTTAAAGATTCTATTCAATTTACATAGGAATTAAGTCAATAAAAGTCTTTTGCGCATTTGGGGTACATGTTTTTTGTCACGAATGAGTTATCATTACATGCGTTGGTGAGAATTATACTTAGTGCATTATGTATCGATTGTACACTTGACTCGCGACTTCTAACCGTCAAACCTGTTTTTACCGACTAATTCTTCATAACCTTCCAGTCAGGATCCCATACAAAGACTATTTTGAAGAGGAATGTTTAGGCATCGGTTGATCACCTAGAGAAGACCGAGCCTATCAAAAGAAAAATTGCGCCCAAAATAAATAAAATACTCTTTGTGTATTTGGGGTACATGTACTTTTTTCGCCGTTTTTTCAGTTTAACAAAAAGATACCTGGATTTCGCAAAATTTTAAAACGAACTTTTTTGGGGTGTTAATTGGATGCCTACCAATACGTAAACTATTAAACTATCAAGGTTTAGTCATTTTTCCATACGAGCACGGACTAAGTCCGTGATACAAGTTTGAACCTTTTAAAGAAAGTGTGCGTATTTGGGGTACATATGCCTGTAGAAAAAGAAAAACAGTTTAAAATCACGTTTTAAGCGTCACCTTTACCACAATCCCCTGAACTTTGCGCCTTTCACAAAGAAATAAGGGATCATCTCAAAACAGTTCTCCTTTTTTTTTACTGAACATGTCTGTTAAGACGAGGGGTGGGGGAGTAAAAATCTTTTTAAACATTTATTGTCTATAAAATCAATAAAATACAAAAATCTCTAGACAATAGAAAGAAATAAAAGAAAAAAAGAAAGAAATATAAAAATTTCCTTCATCTTTCCTCGTGCTCCCATCTCTTCATCTTCTTTTTTTTTGTTCTTCTTCATCCTGATTCCCGCTCATGATCAGATTTTCAACATTTTTTGTTAAGTTTTTCTTCTTCAACAAGCAAACCACGGGAATGAGTTTTATATACACACGTATATTATTTGACATGATGGCAATATGAAGGCGGTATAAAGGTGCCATAGTCATGAGATATGATTTCATACTTAAATAATGTAAACAGTAACTAACTTACCTTCAATTGTGAACAACAAACAATATGCATTATTAATTAAGAAAATGGAAACCTTCTCAGATCTATTTACCTTGCATTGAATTGACATAAATAGTCACTTTTGATTAGAAAGAATATATAGCAGATTTTAAAGTACTGATTTAGACATTTGTCTATTGTTAAGTAAAAGTCAGATTTTTTTGAAAAATAAGATTTGACGTTCTAAATTTAGGATATTCGACATTCTCGTATCTGATTTAGTCATATGATAAAATTCGCGTTCGATTTTGACTTCAGAACAGTCATTTCATGGGTTGTATTTCGATGAAGTTAGATATTTGTGATAAGTAAATGCAGACTAAAAAAGTTGGAAAAAGATTGAAGTTCATCTTGTACTTCTTTTTGTTTGGGAAAAGGATGAGTATTTAGTAAATTACTTTCAAGTTCAGAAAAGGAGGTAAGAATATTCTTCACTGAGCAAAATAACTCTTTTATTCTATTTCATAATGTCGAAGTTAATTATAAGTTGACTGTTCTTTTTCAAATTTTGATGGATATTTTAGAATCAAAATATTTCAAATATTTTTCAGAAAACAATAGCTGAATATTGATTTTATACAGGGTTTTCTTGACCACTTTTATACAAATTTTCAATTGTTGAATGTTAGGTATTTTGTTTAAACAGATAAAATAGTAATAATTAGAAATCATTATTATTGTCCCTAGTTGCTAGACTCCGTTTTGCCTAGAACACACAAAACGAACAACATAAAACTTTAGATATTTATTGTGATAATTATTGTTTTGAACCATGGCGTACAATAATAACAGGCCTCTTCACTATATATAAAAATCTAGTTTAGTGCCTTCCGGTAGTTCTTTTGACCTTATTTTTTCAGAGCAAGTTTATATTATCAAATAATGTCTTTAGAAATAATTTTCAAACAAAATGGTAGACTCCTCCTGGAATTGAGGTACTTTTGGTTTTACTAAAGCATTCAAAAACTTGCGAAGTAATGAAAATTATGACTTCTTGTTTTAGCAGCAGTTAGATGTTATCATGTTATCATGTGTGCCAAGTGTAAAGAGGGGAAAAAGAGGGAAAACACTTTTTTAAGTGGACTTATGCTACAAAGTCAGCCCCCAGTCTAAAGGTGTGTTCACACTATAAGTATTTCGTGCACAGTAATTAAAATGTATTTTTAGCTGCGTATAATAGAAGTATTCGCGTAACAGAAATATTAAGTAATAATATTAAGTGTTAAGATAATCGATATTTGATCAATAGAGTATTATTAGTTGTGCAATAAAACGTAAGCTCAAACTATAGCTCAATTAAGTGTTTCGTATGGTAAATTTCAAATTGCCTCATTATCAATCGTGTATTAAAGTACCGATAAAATGAATAGTCACTTTCAAAATGGAATAGTCATGCATAGCATAGCTCATCTGTGGACTATAGCTCAATTTAGTGTTTCGTCAGGTACCAAATTGGGTTGGCCCGACGGATTCACAGTCAACGATCCTAGAATGAAACTTCGACTGGTGTTGTTTAGCTTTTCAATATATCAGAGCAGTTGTAATTTACCACTGACCTTATATATTGAAATCATTGGCACAACTGTGTACCGAACCAATGAAGTGAACGTTATCCAGTGTTAAGAGTCTTCCCGCTAGGCTAGACTGATTCAACAACTAAAGACTAATTTCGACGTTTCTTATGTTTAAAACGTCATTCTTTAAGTGCAAAAAAAAAAAAAAACTTTAACAAAGCCCGTTTTGACTTTCTTGAAATAAGGGTGTCAAATATTGAAATATGTGTCAAATATCGAAAATATAAAATATCGGATATCGGAAACTAATCTAGTTGGAACTCTTCAATGAGCGTCTACAAATTATAATTCAATTCACCGTCTCACTGTTTACGCACCAGAACAGCAAGATGTATAACTAACACCGAATAGACAGTATCTGCATTACGAGTTTAAAACTTTAATCACTAGGTTATTCATCCGCTAAATAACTCTCTCTTTATATCGATTTTCCAGGTAATGATCCTAGTTTCTACATAAAAAGTTACCATTTATATACAAAACAAAAGAAAAAATATATACTTACGTTTTTTTGTTTTTTAAAGTAATGTATTTTTGCTTAAATTTTTGCCTTTTCTATCGTTAATTATAAAAACCCGTCGTAAGGTTGCTATTGGCAACGGAAGAAGAAACCAATCAGAAAACTCGAATATATGATAACAGCGTACCTCATTTTGAGCATAACTCATTTACACTTGCGCTCGAGAGAAATTGAAAAAACATTTGAAAATAATGAAATATTTAGTGTAGAAAGTAAAAAATGTGCCACTGAGAAAATTTTGGTACCATTTTTTTTCTTACAGAGAAACCTTTCAAACACGATGCAAATGGAGAAAAAGGCGATATTCGAGTATAAGGTCGATAAATTATTTTTTAACCTCACTCTATCACCGCTTTAGCACTGCCGTTCATTATATAGTTGAACCACGTTAATATTGCTTAATTTAACTTATTATCGTCAAAATACCCGAGAAAATGTGGAAAAACAGTCCAACAGATATGGAGTTAAACAACTTACGATTTTGGTCTGTGTTTTAGTTGCTTATTTTGCTATGGGAACAAAGTTACATATGTTTCCAAAGGATATCAATAAAATTAGAACACTTTAATTTCATAGTGTGTATTTACGATTTATTTCATACTAGTTTCGGCACTACTTTTGCCTTCTTCAGTGGTCTCAGTAAAATGTTACAAGTTAAAAATATGTTTTTAAAAAATTTACAATTTTGTTACCATAGGAGCAGTAATTAAAATATACAAAGGTACAAAGTGGATACTTACAATAAAAAAAAGTATAATAATATTAAAACCTATTACATATTTTTGGCCAACAGCGTGCGGAGGGATAGAGGAAGAAATTTCGCGTTGTTTTGCACATTAAAACAGGAAAAAATAAGAATAAGAAATGAGAAATGAGTTGGTGTCAGTAGCGGATCTGACCCAGTTTCTGAAAGTCTTCAAAAGTGATATTTACCCCAAGGTGTGTTAAACAATTTAAAGGGCCATCCTATCAAAAGATTGCCCTTATCAAAAATGAGTGTCTTCATAAAGACACTGAAAACACTCCAAAGCTTTTTTAAGTTGTTTTTTATGACATCTAGGAAGATAATGTCTCAATTCGGGGAAAATTAAGGAAAATTGGGAGGGGGACAAAACAAAACGCCCTTTTGACATTTTTTGGGACAAAATGTATCTAAAAACTTTTAAAGGGCCAACAGAATATTAATTCATACATACCAAATAATTGCCCTTATCAAAAATGAGTGTCTTCATAAAGACACCGAGGGCGCTCTGGATCCGCCACTGGGAATAGGGTCTAACGTCGGACTTATTTTGATATTGGGCATGGAAGCGTCGATGGGAAACCCTCCCCATTAAGTAAGCCGAACAAATCAAGGCATTTAGCAAATCAGTGTCTGTCGCTCCAATTTTCGGCCAATTTGACACATCGAATTAGTTGGTTCGATCGGCTGTCAATCATGCTATTTCTAGCTTAGCTATTGATGAGATGCACGTGGCATATACTTTTTTCTTTTATCTAGATTGGTTAATACATTATGACTAATATTTACTAATAAAATATCAGAAATATAATGATCATGCATGCTTTAGATGATTTTCCAACTTTTTAGATCATAACAAAACTTAAACGGTAGGTTTGTTTACCTGCGAAAAATGGTATAGCGTCGTCCTAGTTCTAAATTGTCGTGGACACACTGTTGTAACTGTGAAAACATCCTACCTAAGTCATCCAGAAAAATCCATCTGGGAGTTGATCCGGCTTTAAAAAATAGTCCGTATAACGATCCAGACGAATAAAACTTTGAATCAAGATAAGGATGAAAAATAATCCGGAAGAAAAATCCCTTGATCCGGACCAAAAAAAGGGATCTTCCGGGTGACTGAGGTAGGACGTTATTATGGACCACCTTCTGTTGTAAAGTTGCTGAATCATTCCAGCTCAAAGTACCCCTATCCATTAAATGTGATGTATACAGAAGAGTTAATTTGTTAATTGTTCATTACAAATTTATTAATTAGTATAATTAAATCATTAATTATAGATCAACAAATCAACGTACACGCACGAAGGATACAGTAAACAGAAGTATGCCGAAGAGGGCAAGCTATGATTGGCTGTTGATTACAACGAATCAATATGCTTCCAGGAAGGAAAATCAAAACAAATGGGTTTTAAATGAGTAAATATTTATGCTGTGTCTTTTAACCCTATTAGGCTGGGGGAGGTCAACATGGCCGAAAACAACACGACAAAATATGGAGAAAAAAAATGCAAAGAACAAGAGTGAGATTTACCAAAAATGATTCTGCTACTTTAATCCTGATGCTCGATTGGTTGCATCATAAAGGTTTGATAAGTTCACTTTAGAAATTTATCATCATCATCAAAAATGATGTAAACAATCAGCCATGATGTAATTGTTAATCAAGCAACAGACCCGTAGTAAGGGTAGCGGTGACATTGGTCACAATTGCTCCAAAAAAGAAATTCAAAAAGTGTCAAAAAGTGTCAAAAAGTGTCAAAAAGATCTATCAAGTCTTGAGAAGATTTTTTTTCTGACCGTTTTGATCATATTTTCCATAATCCAGAATCCCCCCCTCGATCGCTCTTGCGAAGATATACAAAAAACTTGTCCAGCTATGGCTATGACTTAATGGGTGTAATTTTGAGACCATTCATTCATTTAACTCTTTACAGTTTCTACTGTATGTTTCGTGTTTTTTTTACTGTTATGATATGACTGGTTTAAACTGCATGCAGTTTAGGTATGTTATAAAAAACAATTTCTTTTTTGGTGAAAAGAGCCTTTTTTCTCTCATTTTTTTTTGACAAAATCAAAAGTTTTTATTTTATCATGTTAGTTATATTTTTTAGTGAAGTTAAAAACTTTCATCAAAAGGTGGTAAAAGAATGACTTAAAATCATTCAGTATATGCATTCAGCAAAGGAACTGATTCAAGTTTGGGTCTTATGCCGAATAACTTACCAGAATATCAAGCGTATATATGCCACTGTGTGATAACTGAGATATTATTATTATTATTCGGTATACTTCCATGCTCATATAGTTTGATTACCAGCGCAAGATAATTTCAATATTTGTCTATGATGAAAAAAGGCCCCAGGTGTGGAATATATCAGGCTGAAGAGTGCAGAATTTGACCTACTAAAGGTGGCCTAAATATTGCGATGATTGTCTGTGGGCAAACCTTGTGATAAAAGCTTAGATAAAAAAAAAACATGTTTTTAACAAACCTTGTTTTTCGCTTCTTAAACAATGTAAAATGAGTAAGGGATAATACTAATACTTTCTATATTGTGTCTAAGATAGAGTACCACATGGTGTTAATCATGGTGTAAGGTTAATTGCGCATAATTCCATTGAAGAAGAAGGCAGATAATTTTGATATTTTTCTATGCTTATGATGAAAAAGTCTCAGGTGGGAATTATAAGGCAGAAGGGTGCATGATCTAACCTGTATGTGGTTTGTGGGTGAAACTTCACGTTTTATCTACAAAATTTCACTTTTCAACCTACAATAATTTGGCTTGACTTGGTTAAAGTTCAAAAGAATATTTTTTTTGTTTGCCTTGGTAAAATTTAAAAATAGAATAATCAACATGACCCAGCAACAAAATCTTTCAATATATGTTCATCACTGACGCAGGGTGTTATGCAATAATTTGCTAATAGATTTGCAAATTGCATAGATTTGTATTCTTAATTGATTATTTATTGCCTTTTCACCTTGATCCAGTTTCAGTTACAGTTTACAAAACAGAGTTAAGCATACCTTTTTACGTCAGGATTTAGAGAAGAAGACTTATCATAAGATTATCTATTCTGTGTTCCGAGGTTTTTAAAAAGCGTGCATTTTTGAGCTTCATGATTCTTGTACAAATCTAGCTGCAATACTAATGGCATACCATCACGATGAATCACCAAAACTGCAGGCTTTTTTGAAACCTCGAAACACAGAAAAGTTATTAATGAAATCAAGGGTAGAAAAGGGGGGAAGCAGATCATGCGGTTGACCTTATTGAGCAGTTATACTTTTCAATCAAATCTTTTTCAATTACAATCCTTAAATGATTAATTTTCTTATCGTTTATAGATGACTTCTATAACAGTTTCGCGACAGGTGATTAGAACACTACAACAAAGCGAAGGATGCAAACCGTACTGCACTAACCAGTAGCGGATCTGGAGTATCTTCGGTGTCTTCATGAAGATAAGAGTAATTTTTTGACAGATTTTTATTATTTAAGACAAAGAGGCCGTAGAAATTGTTAAAAAGGGTTCAAGATGATGGCAAACAGTCTGGAAATAGGTCTTTAAGTATTTGCTTTCATGCGTTTCCAATGCTTCAATTTTCAAAGTTTCCCATAGCTTTGGGTGAATAACACTTTTGAAAACACTCAGAAATTAGGCCAGATCCGCCACTACTTACTATCAAATGACAGGGTTCGACAGAAGGGCCCACTATGAGGGTTTGACAGAAGGTTCCACTGTGAGGGTTTGACAGAAGGGCCCACTGTGAGGGTTTGACAGAAGGGCGTACCGCCGTACCACGGTTCGCGAAAATAATGACAAGGACCACTCAAGTTCGCGTACTTGACTTCATACCTAGTCTCCCTACACAGTAGCAGATCTGGTCATATTTCTGTGTATCTTCAAAAATAATATCCAATTGGTTGGATATGGGGGATAGAATAATTATTAACGCCCAGAAACTCATAAATCGTGACTCAATTATCTTTTATTATCATTATTGTACTGAAAAAGGAAATATTCGTTCTACAACGAGTGTGTTTGTGAAGGCACAAAACCGTCACTGCTACTCGTACTTCTTACTCCTCCCTCATCCCTCATCCTTACATCTCCCTCATCCCTCATCCTTATATCTCCCTCATCCCTCATCCTTACACCTCCCTCATCCCTCATCTTTACATCGAGTTAAAATAAAAAGGTTATCAGGGATAGCGATACCAGGGGGCTAGGGGGGCTTCAGCCCCCCTACTTTTTCTCCTTAAATGTAAGTGCCCTTTTTTTACCAATGTGCCATTTTCAAAAAAGTACTGTTTTTCCAGAAAATTGATAGGCAGGTAAAGGAAGTAAGTGTCTCAGTTATAACATGTCTAAGAAACCTGGCAGCTATTGGGCAAATTGCATAAAAAGGCACTTTTTGGTTCTGATTATTCATGAAATGGGTACTTTTTCATTTCAGGTATTTATGTAAAAAGTGTATTTTTATCACAAGAATGCATGGGAATCAACAGGTTTTTTTCTAATTACTAAGAACAATGTAAGTGCCTTTTTTGAACATTTTTATATGTGCCCTTTTTATGGCCAGCCCCCACCCCCCGATCAAATACCGTATTGCCAAACCATGCAAAATTCAAACGATTGATAAAAAGTGGTATGTTATACACTGAAAAGAACTTTAGTAAAACAGTGTAATGGTCTATTGTTGGATAGAAATCTTATCCATTCAAGTCATTGTTTTAAAAAACAACAATAAAAGGCATAATCAACGACATCTAAAAACAACATACAAAAAAATTAAACCTTTGTCGTACAACGCTTTCAAATAAAAGAAAATCAACCACATCGTGACACCATTTTCTGATCATCTTTTTTCTTCATTTTTATCAAAACCAGTAATTACACATGCAACCATCGAAATAGTACTACTTCTAAAAATGCTGACAACATTACGAATCCTCTTCAAAAGCTCAAATCTAAAATGAGTAATAAACAACATTTTTTGTAGATCAGCAAAAATATATCTTTCCAAATTTACACATTTAATCCACGTAAAAGTTCAACATGCATGATGTTGGCGTAATGTTATTTCATGAACCAAGCATGATGGTGATTAGAAAATATTATCATTCTTATTAACCTAAACAAGGCTAATTATTTTTAGCAACATACCTAAGCATTATGTTCGCAGAAAGTAGGCTATATTTCATTTATTAGGGTTTAGAATTAGAAGAAGAAGAAGGTCATACGAACTATTCTTTGATAGCAACATTTTGCTCCCAGTGAGGTTTCTATTGTCTTTTTAATTTCATAATCGGCATTATTATCTTTTACTTCTGTTTTTAAATTTCTACTTTTGAAAAGCTAGTGAAATCTTTGACAGATTTTAGTTTTCCATAAACCCATATTGATGTTTTGTCCGATTGAATTTGAATCAGTGGCATAAAAGGTTTCACTGAAAAAGAGTTTCGATTTATACTAGTTTCTGTTCGTCAAAAAAATCTGCCAATCTTTGATAGATTTTAGTTTTACATGAGGCTGTCCTGTCCACGTTCAGGGTTTCATACACAGGCACGTAAATAGCGGGGGGGGGGGGGGTGTAAAATGTAAAACATACCGACAGAAAAAGATTGCAGCCCACCATATGGTTGGGCCGTGAAGAAAACTTTGATTCTAGATCATCAAAAACAGCCATTTCAGCCCTTTTAAGCGTCGGTAAATAGGATCTGATCCTATAAATCAGACTATTTTTTCAATTATTTGATTGGTAATTTGAATTTGAGCTAGGGCTTACCGACCAAAGTGGCTTTGAATTTTCTTTCCGACGAGACTTTTGAGTCTTACCGACGAGTCTCATAACACACACACACACACACACCCGGTAGTTTCACCACTGTCTGTACCAATATAATAGAAAAACCTTTCGATTCAAATCGAGAAGTAATTTCTAGCCTGTTGATACAGCATAAAAGATAATCATGAAATTTTAGTATATAGTAAAAATCCTTCAACGTCAACAGGCGCCTATAACCTTTATTTATGTTTTGTCTTAGTGAATTTGAACCAGTGACAAAAATGTTTTCTTTGGTAAAAAGTTTCGATTACTTAGTTTCTGTTGAGGTTGATGAAGCATCGAAAGAGTATGTCATCACCTTTGATCGTTGACAGCAAGCATACATATATACATTACAGCATTCCGATCAAGTGCCTCGGTGGTCACTTTCATTTCTGTCGGTGAAAAGATTTAACGCTGCAACTTTTGCCGAAGTCGAGGATTGTCAGATAGTTTAGCCGGGGAAGAAAACGAGCGACTAATTTAACTTAGGTATTTACTTAAATATTTCACCGGGGATGAACTTCAACGTTTATATTTTTGCAGGGGTAGTATTATTTTGCTGAGGAATTGCTTATGCTTATGAATTTCCTTATGACCGGGGATTGTGTAACTGGTCGGGGAAGTCCTCGGTGATGCATTTTGCTTCCGAGAATTTCCTCGTTGGGTTTTAATTTTGGCCGAGGCGGCAGCCACTGAGGCACTTAGCCTGGACGTCTCGTATTTTTAAGCACATTTTTCTAAATACTGAAATAAGCCTAAAGTATATAGGGGTGACGATTGAAACGTAATTCCAACTGTTCTACTTTTTCTATCTACGTGTTTATGGAGCTACTTTATTTGTTGTTTTTCTTAACAGATTGACCCAACCCCCTTAACAGATATTTTCTTTTAAAAAAAACGATAAACGGTTGAGAAGGTCCATAAATCCCTAAAACTACGTATATGATGAAATTCATTGAAAATTCATGATCGAAGATCGAAAGGAGCGAAGTATATTGGGGTCGGCCATTATTTAACCCACACCTTCCTACTCAACCTACCTAACCCCCACATCTTTTAGCCACCGAAGCACTTTCACAAAAGAGACCTTCAGCTGACCTGTTGGTATCGACCTGTTGGCATCGACCTGTTGGCATCGACCTGTTGGCATCGACCTGTTGGGTCAACCTGATGGCATTGCCACTAACGATAGTTATCATTCCCTCGCCAAGAGCTCGATTCGAGTGCATTTTATTGCATCATTTGTAAAAACACTTGCTTCTACCATCCGCGTCCCATCAAGTATATCACGAAGACAATGCTTACGTTATATAAAATGGAAGTGTGTTGAAAGATGACATACCACTACGCCATGGCGAACTATATAGTTCGCCATACACTACGCATGACAATTTACGAGCAAGTACTGCGAAAAACAGATCATATTTATATAATGATAATGATAGTAGCCCATGATATTATTTCTCAAGTTTGGTTAAATGTGATTGGTTGAATATTACATCACCATAATTCTGATTGGTTCACTTAAAAACGTGTGTTTATGAATTCAAGTCAAAAGGAACAATGTGTGACATTTTCAAGTGAATTAATTTTTAACGAATATAATGGCAAGTATACGCAGATAACTTGCAGACTGAGCTGAAATTTGATTGGTTGAATATTACGTCACCATAATTCTGATTGGTTCATTTGCAGACTGAGCTGCATTTGCTTCCATGAAGCGGATATAATTAAGAGTAAACACGCCGACGCTATGAAAAACAAAAAACAAGCAGACCTCCTCTGAATGCCTGGTTGTAAAGGATGTCACGTGACGTTATTTGTTTACACTTTGCCTGCTGAAACCGCGTACAGAATCCGTCTATGCGCAGTGTAATTAAGTGTAGAACTGTTCATGGTGATTATCACCAAATTCCGGCTATTCTAACTGTTCGATTGGTTATAGAATACAGCATCAGAGAGCGAATTGGCTCAATTCAAAAAATGTCATTATTTTATGTTTTGTTAAAATGCAGAGTGAAGACAAATGCTTCCACATGAACCAATCAGAATCTTGATGATGTCATTCCCAACCAATCACAAGATTGGATTGGTCATAATTTGGCGACATTATCCTAAGTAAAACAATCCGAATAATAGAAACATTAAGACTGATTTTATATCCACTTTTTTTGATAATTTTCACAGAAATGACCTTATCTCCGCAAAAAATGGATAGATTTTAAAAAATCAAACACTGAAATTTAAGTTAGACCTTCCGCTACATGATGAAAAAAAGTTTTTTGAAAATCAATTATCAAATCATGGTTTAATCTGTTGTCAAAGCCTTGCTTTTTTTTATTTACTCATTCGGTATGTTGCTGCAAAGAAATGTTTTTTATTGGTTGTTTAACATCATTTGTCATTTGAAACCTTAAGCATAAGAAAGAATATCCTAAAGCATTTATATCAAAAAGACTTACTTGAAGGGTTCTACTCATGGTGTAAAATCTGCTTCGGATCAATTATGTTTCTTTTAAAAAAACATATAATCACTATTTGAAGATCACGATGGAAGTTTTAGGGTCATAAGCATAAGTGTACGAGGAGAGGGCCTCTCCAGTTAGGTTTGAAATCTTAAAAAATCGGACAAAACCAATATTTTACAAAAGCTTTTGCAAAAAGTATTTGCATGATATGGTTAGGGAAATTTTCAAGCAGCTCCCTCCGCCCTCCCTTTATTTTTATGATCACAAGCAGTGGCACGTTGCTAGATCGTCTAAAACAGCCATTTCAGCCATTTTAAGCGTCGGTAAATGAGTTATTTGATTGGTAATTTGAATTTGAGCTAGGGCTACCGACTAAAAACCGACTGAAAAATTTTACCGACGATATTTTTGAGTTTTACCGACGAGTCTCAAAAATATGGGGGTGGGGGGGGTGGTGTAACCCCTCCCCCCTCGGAAGTTTCGCCACTGATCACAAGATATGTTCTGGTTGATATAAATTTTAAAAAACGATATTTATAAACAAATATAACTGGAATGAATGACTAGCCTAATGCAGACGCATGCGCCTGTAACGACGCAACATCCTTTTTCCTCCTAATCCATTACAATGCGTATGCATGAACCGCCCCCAACAACTGTTGGACATCACGTGAATTTTTAACTGTCATCAGAAATGAATTTCAAAAACTGAAAAAGTATTATTGGAAAAAACAAATAAAATTTCTAAATGTACCAATCAGATTCTTCATGGTAGAAATTTAGCCTAAACCTAATCATACTATTAAAGATGACCATATAGGCGTATCAAGATGACGCAACAATGCACAAACGCCTTTTATGTAACATAAGTTATGTTTCTTCATATAGTGGCGATGTAATGAATGGTCTAACATTCCAGGAAAATATCTAGTATAAACAAGATTTGATATTATTTGCAACAACATTTATAAAAAGTCAACCGTAACGTTTCTCTAAGAACTGCAGGTGCCATGTGAGTGTTGCCATCAAATTATTTCATTTGTGAAACTTGGTAAAAATTGAGTGAAATCATTTTTGAAGATACTCAGAAAAAGTACCATATCATATGATTCAACTCTTTGTTTATATTAACGTTTAACTTTTTCAATTTTAGATAAACAACTTTTTAAAACGTATCTCATATAAAAAAATATAAAAGAAGATAGATGAATACACTCGTTTTTTATATCTTTTTAGAGCTTATAATAATAGAAGATAGATGGGTCATGGAATATGCTTTTTTTTTTTGGGGGGGGGGCGTAAAGAATGCTTCTCTCACACGATTCAAACCATCCGAGACCCACAATAAGTCTGTAAGACCAGACGAGAGTGCAATCGTTTTTGAAGATACTCAGAAAAAGTACCAGATCCGCTACTCACAAGGATATCTTTGCGGTAAAAATATGGAATAAAGGGGAGCCATGGTAAACTTGAGTGAAATCATTTTCAGATTCTTGGTGATGTAATCTTCACTCATATGAAGATATATATTTGGTACATTAATAGATGAACAAAACAAATCAAAAACCCATTAAAAAGAAAAAGGAAAATAGTTAGAAAATGGTGTCCTTAGGAATTATCGTCAAATTTCGGATATTTTAGCCGTTTGATTGGTTAAAAATAACATCATCGGGATGCTAATTGGTTAAATCTAAATTGTCACAGTTTGATGTTTTCTTAAAGTCAAAAATGATGATATCATTATGAAATAAACCAATCAGATTCTTGGTTATGTAATCTTCAGCCAATCAATCGTGTAAATTAGTTATGGTCCCGCGACAATCTCTTAAAGCAAATATGATAATCATGGACCGAAATTTTTTTTTTCTTCCAGTATATGTACAACCTTTCTGCCGACTACGTCCACGACTCCGCGCATATTTTCAATCCCTGCTGTTAAAAATCCTGATATATCTCGGCGAAGTGCCTCGGTGGCTACCGCCTCGGCCAAAAAAAACTCAGGAAGGAAATCCTCGGAAGCAAAATGCATCACGGAGGACTTCCTCGGCCAGTTACACAAACCCCAGATATAATTCTTCATTTTGCAAAACTAATTCCTCGGGAAAATACTACTGCCGCTGCAAAAAGTTTATCCCCAGTGAAATTTTTAAGTATATACTTAATTTGAATTAATTGCTCGTTTTCTTCTCCGGCCAAAATTATCTGACAAACCTCAACCTGGGCAAAAGTTACATTGTTAAGTCTTTTCCCCGGCAGTAATAAGAGTGACCACCGAGGCACTTGGTCGAGATGATGTTAAACATCCAGATTTAAGCTAAAAAAAAGTAAATATATGAAAGGTTACCTCAATCTCTTTTAGCTGCTCACCTCTAAAATCAAATTATTAAAATATTGTTTGATTCTAAAAAGAGAGAAAACAACTTTGCAATATCGAAAACAGCATCACTCTTCTAAAAATAGAGTTTAGAACCTCTAAAATCCTTAGGGATCATCTCAAAAGTTTGTCTATATTTGACTATTGATTGGTTGAATATAACATCATTAAGATTTTAATTCGTTCACTATAAAAAGTTTTCATCATTTTGATTTTTAACAAAAATAAAAAATTGTGACATTTTTAACTGAACCAATCGGATACTTAGTGATGTCATATTCAACCAATCAATAGTCTGAAATTAGACAACCATTTGAGATTGTGCCTTACATTGCACGTGGCTATAGCAGTCAAAATGCAACGAAACTCTACCTAAAGTAAGCAGTGAAACCACCAGATACTCCACTAAAGTGAGTTATAGAAATACAGATTTTCAGAACTATTTTTCACCTGTCGTTCTTTTATGCAAGCAGTTTATATACTCTATTCCATAACCATTTGAACATATCACGATAATAAAAAGTTAAAAAGTGAATTTCACCACAAGCTGAGGGGAAATTTGAAAATTGAAACACTGGACATACATACTTAAGTATCTGTTTCCAGAGTGTTTTCCGTCAACTTGAATCCAGTATAATTATTTAAACAGCCGGATTAGTCACCAATGATAAAAACCTGCCAAAAAGTGCTTCTATCATAAACGAGTGTATTCATGGAGACACAAAAGACGCATTTCAACAGCATTGTTTACAGTATTAGTATTAGCAATAGCTATAAATAATAATCTTTATTGCCATGGCCAGTAGAGTATACTCTACTGGCCATGTTATTGCATAGAAAATAATTAGGACCCCCAAAAAGAACGCTTTAGAATCTTCGGTTCAGAATCTTTCAATGTTGTGAGCAATGCTCGGTGGGAAGGGGGTTGGATTTGAAGAGAAGTAGATTGTATAAATCTGTAGATGCTTAACACACAATTTCTGTTTTCTGTTTTTCTGCTTTCGGATGAATGGCCGAGCGCTTTAGTGTCACATCTATCAATACCAGATACCGTGCGATCTGAGTTCAATACCCAGTCGCACCAAAAAAAATCAAAACTTCTCTGAATATTGAAGGCTAGTTAACATCAATTGAAGTTTG